>BQNB010007787.1:3039-92303 GCA_026074375.1 Tanacetum coccineum | reverse complement strand
GGATCTATCCATATTGGCTACAACCCTTAACAAGGTAGAAAGATCTATATTCAAAGGGATCTACACTTAGCCACCACATCGGTGAATGAAAATTGTTCAGCGGTTATCCTAAAAAAGTTGCCTGAAAAACTTAGAGACCCCGACAAGTTTCTCATTCCATGTGATTTCCCAGGGTTAGGTGAATGCTTAGCCTTGGCCGATCTAGGTGCAAGAATCAACTTGATGCCTATCTCCATATGGGAAAAGCTTTCTCTCCCTGAACTTACTCCTACGCAAATGATTCTCGAGCTTGCGGACCGTTCGACAACTTGACCGGCCGGCATTGCCGAAGATGTTTTCGTAAAAGTAGGAAAGTTCCATTTTTCGACCGACTTCATAGTCGTTGACTATGTTGTTGACCCTCGGGTTCCCTTAATTCTCGAGAGACCCTTTTTGAGGATCGAACGTGCTTTGATTGATGTTTACGGTAAAGAATTAACTCTCCGAGTTGATGATGAAGCCATAACATTTAAAGTTGTTCAAACTTCGAGCTTCCCCTATAATGATGCCGAGTCGATTAATCAAATTGATGTGATCGACGTAGCTTGTGAGGAGTATGCTTAAGAAGTGCTCGGATTCTTGGAAATTTCTACGAGTGGCAATCCCACTTTGGAACCGATTATTTCTACCTCTTATCTCACTCCCTTCGGGGATAGTGACTTTCTTCTAGAGGAAACTGATGCTTTCCTTGCTATCGAAGATGATTCAATTTCACTGGAAATTGATGGCTCTTACTATGATCCGGATGGAGACATTCGTCTTCTTAAGGAATTTCTAAATGATGATCCATCATCTCCTCTCCCTCCGAAAGAACTAAAATTTGTAGAACCTAAAACCAAAAAATCTTCAATGGATGAACCACCCGAGCATGAGCTCAAGGACTTACCTTCTCATCTTGAGTATGCATTTTTGGAGGGTGCCGATAAATTACCCGTCATAATTGCTAAAAGCTTAAAAGAAGATGAGAAGGTCTGACTCCTAAAGGTTTTAAAGTCACACAAGCGTGCCATCGCTTGGAAAATCTCTGATATAAAGGGCATCGACCCTTAATTTTGTACTCATAAAATATTAATGGGGGATGATTCTAAACAGAAATTCAACATCAAAGAAGGGTTAACCCAAAAATTCATGAGGTTATCAAAAAGGAAGTTATCAAACTCCTTGATGCCGGATTGATTTACCCTATCTCTAATAGCCCGTGGGTGAGCCCCGTTCATTGTGTGCCTAAGAAGGGTGGAATAACCGTAATTGAAAATGAAGATAATGAGTTAATACCTACTTGATTAGTTACGGGATGGCGTGTATGCATTGACTACCGAAAGTTAAATGATGCCACTCGTAAAGATCATTTCCTGTTATCGTTTATGGACCAAATGCTTGAAAGACTCGCAGGAAACAAATGCTATTGTTTTCTAGATGGTTTCTTGGGATATTTTCATATTCTAATTGACCTGCAAGACTAAGAGAAGACCACCTTCACTTGCCCTTATGGGACGTTTGCCTACCGACGTATGCCTTTCGGCTTATGTAATGCTCCAGGCACGTTCCAAAGGTGCATGATGGCTATTTTCAACGACATGATCGAGGAAACAATGAAGGTCTTTATGGATGATTTCTCAGTCTTTTAGGATTCTTTCTCCTCATGCCTCTCCCATTTAGACAAAATGCTCAAACGGTGCGAAGAGACTAATTTAGTTCTAAATTGGGAGAAATGCCATTTTATGGTAAAAGAAGGCATTGTTCTAGGACATAAGATTTCAAAGTCCGGGATTGAGGTCGACAGAGCTAAAGTTGATGTTATAGCTAAACTCCCTCATCCGACTTCCGTCAAAGGCGTTCGAAGTTTTTAGGTCACGCCGGGTTCTATCGTCGATTTATCCAAGATTTTTCTAAAATCGCCTGGCCGATGACCCATCTTCTTGAAAAAGAAACTCCGTTTATTTTCTCGAAAGAATGTATTGAAGCGTTTAATATACTTAAGAAAAAGTTAACCGAAGCCCCGATTTTAGTTGCCCCCGATTGGGACCTACCATTTGAAATTATGTGCGACGCTAGTGATTATGCGGTAGGTGCAGTCTTGGGGCAACGTAAGACCAAACATTTTCAGCCTATACACTATGCAAGTAAGACCATGACGGATGCTCAAGCACATTACACGACAACGGAAAAAGAGTTATTAGCCGTGGTGTATGCTTTCGAGAAATTCCGGCCTTACTTAGTCTTATCGAAGACCATAGTGTATACGGACCACTCGGCTCTTAAGTATCTTCTTGCTAAGCAAGATGCTAAGCCGAGATTGCTCCGGTGGATTCTCCTACTCCAAGAATTCGATGTTATTATTCGTGATAAAAAAGGAGCGGAGAATCTCGCGGCCGACCACTTGTCTAGATTAGAAAATCCTCATGAAGGTGATCTCGAGAAAAAGGAAATTAATGAAACATTTCCTCTCGAGACCCTCGGAATGATAACTTTTCATGGTGATTCTAGTACCCCATGGTTTGCCGACATTGCAAATTACCATGCAGGAAATTTTATAATGAAAGGGATGTCGTCCCAACAAAAGAAGAAATTCTTTAAGGACGTAAAGCATTATTTTTAGGACGACCCCTACTTGTTTAAAATTTGTGCGGATCAAGTCATTAGGCGATGTGTTTACGGCCAAAAAGCCGTTGATATCCTCACGGCTTGCCATAATGGACCCATCGGGGGACATCATGGTGCGAACTACACAGCTAAGAAAGTCTTTGATTCTGGTTTCTATTGGCCAACAATTTACCGTGATGCCCACGACATGGTAAAGTCATGTGACTTATGTCAACGTCAAGGCAAAATCTCACAAAAGGATGAAATGCCTCAAAATGCAATTCAAGTATGCGAGATCTTTGACGTGTGGGCCATCGATTTTATGGGACCGTTCCCGTCTTCTCGAGGTAACAAGTACATTCTCGTGGTCGTTGACTATTTGTCTAAATGGGTTGAAGCAAAAGCGCTCCCCATTAATGATGCCCGAGTCGTTGTTAAATTCTTGAAATCTCTTTTTGCCCGATTTGGAACTCCTCGTGCTATAATTAGTGATCGCGGTACTTATTTTTGCAATGACCAATTCGCAAAGGTCATGCTTAAGTATAGAGTTACCCACCGTCTTTCTACCGCGTATCATCCACAAACGAGTGGACAAGTGGAGGTTTCAAATCGTGGTTTGAAACGTATTTTAGAAAGGACCGCAGGCGAAAATCGAGCTTCATGGTCCGATAAGTTAGATGATGCATTATGGGCCTTCCGTACCGCATTTAAGACACCCATCGGGTGCACTCCTTATAAGCTCGTGTATGGAAAGGCTTGCCATCTTCCTATCGAACTTAAACACAAGGCCTATTGGGCCTTAAAGCATTGTAATTTTGACCTAAAGACCACGGGTGATCACCAAAAAGTTTAAATGAATGAATTAAATGAACTCAGGGATCAAGCCTACGAGAACTCTTTAATCTACAAAGAGAAAACGAAGAAGATTCATGACTCCAAGATTAAGAACCGCGTTTTCAACGTTGGTGATCGAGTTCTTCTCTTCAATTCTCGATTAAAGATTTTCTCGGGCAAGCTCAAAATGTAACACCCCCAAAATCGGGTCGCAGCGGAAAGGTAACATTGGGGTGCTACGTCAAAGTACAAAAATCAAGATATAGAAAACGACCTTAAATGGACGTTAAAAATAAGATTCATTCAATGTCATTACAAAAGATCAGAGTTTTCACGTTAGGTCCCATAGTTTTGATAAAAAGACATTAAGATTTTATAAGACAAAAGTTTTCATTTAAAATAAGAATCAGAATCCCCCTAATAATAATCCGTCACGGCTCATCCAAGCTTATCCTCATCACTGAGATTAAAACATGCTAAAACTTCAACAAAATTGTTGAGTGAATTCCAATTTTTATCAGGAACTAGCGTGGACACACAATGAGATGAAGTAAATAGTATTGACTATGAAAACACATCAATAGTCCAAAAACATGTATTATTGCCCTAAGCTCATGACACCGAACCTTAACGTAATAAACTGTAATCAAACCAGTACTTGAGGTTTGTGCCCCAACACGGATACAGATGTTACAAAAACATCCTACGAATTTTCTCAATACAGATGCTGCCAAACATCCTACGAATTTTCTCTGAATGTTAAATGCGTCAATGGTCAACTAGAAACCACAGCCTAGACGGGGATGGTCAGTCCCGATAGATCTATCCATAACACTAGCGTATACCCAGCAGGTAATTGACGGTTCATGGTATATAAAGGCCCCAAAAGTTGTAAAGTGATTGTAAAACAAGTAAAACGTAAGGCTACAAACTCACCTCGGGTGAATGGACGGTAAATGGATATCAAATGAGTGTATATGTCTCGCGTATTACCGAAGGCAACCTAATTAATTATATGCCGTATGAGTACTAAGTACTTCGAATAACTAACACCATATATAATTCTATATAGCTACATCACCATCTAATTGTATTTGTGAAATAATAGTTAAGTCACATTTGATAAATAGTAACCAAGTATGTGTACCTGTATAATTGTATACACAGTTCAATCGCCTTTGTAAAATAATATTTATAAAGTTTAATTCATGTATAAATATTATTTAAGTGATTCTAAAATGTTTCGCAATTTTTTTTATTAAAAACGAACCAACACTATTCATGTCAGGAAATAGTGCACAAGTTATAAAATAGTGCGTAACTTTCTCGTTTTAAGTCCGTTTTGTACGTTCTTTACGTCCACGCTTTCGTATATCAAAATATTACATTTTAATATTTTTAGTCCTCTGATGAACAGTAACTTTTACTGTTCATGATTGTTTATAAAATTATTTTTATAACTTTAATTAACGTAATCTCGTAAATGTCATGTCTTATTCGTTTTAACTTCGATTTTAGTGATTCTTTCGTGTACGTCTTCGTAATTAAATGTTCTATCTAAATAAAGCATTTTCCAAAAATAAAGTTTCTGAAATGAACAGTAGTTTTTATAAAAGTATTTATTATCGTAAACTTGCAAATAGCATAACTTCTTCGTTATAGCTCGGTTTTTCGAGTTATTTATATGCCTACGATCCTTGTAACATGTAGTATTTTATAAAAATATAAAATAAATGCTTTATTTTCAAATTAAAAACAGAAGGTTTGGAGTTTTTGGTTAAAAAGTGTTTAAACTTGTTTTTATAAACATTTTGGCATAAGTGTAATACTACAAGTCCTTTACCATGTTTTATACCACAAGTCTTATATACTTTAGGTCCTTTAGTCCGTCATTTGTCCAAGAAATGTCCAAAATAACAAGTCCTCACATCCATTTATTTATAAACTTCCATATAGCATCTGACAAAGTTTATCAAACCATGAACAAGTGTAAAAAAATCCATTTTACATGTTAATAAGTTTCCTAGATGGTGATTCACTATATAAACATTATATACACATAAAATCATAAATGTAAAGAGTGTAAGGGTTTTAGATGACCTTAATATGAAGTCTGATGAGGAGTAACAAGATCTAAACCCTAGTTGAGCAAGAAAACCCAAGCTTCCAATACTTAGTAAACCCTAATTTTAATGAAACTCTAATCTTAAACCTTTCTTGATTAACCCTTGTAAATGCTAAACCAAGCCTTCAAGACACCTTAGGATATCTTAGATATGATGTTAAAACACTTGTATACTTGCTAAATAAATTTTGTATGGATTATTTAGGGGATTTGAGTTTGGTCGTGGCCTAGGAGAAGCAAAAGAGAGTGTTTGAGTTGGTTTTCACTTAAAGAAATATGTTGTGTGTGTTTATCTAACTAGTTAGCACTCTTTTATACACCAAGGACTTAGTTGAGATCAAGTCTAGGTTCATAAAACACTATTAGAGAGCTCTAGACAAGATGAGGGAAATAAGGAAGAAAAATGGCCAAGATAACTAGTCATGTACCTTAGGTTTAATGAGGCTTTGTTGTACAAGAATTTTGCAAGATTTTGTGATATTTTCTCTTGTTTTCTTCACTATATCCGGCCACATGTGTAAATATATAAGAGATTATGTAATTTTTTGAGTATTGGGTATAATTGTGGGTATTTGGTTGAGTATAGATAGGTATTGGTGCTTCCGGGTATGCCTAAATGTATTTAATTGCGAAACGTAAATGTTTTACGTAACCAATAAAAATAAAATATAAAAAGTTGATTATTTCTTTTGTAAAAATAATATAATGCTTGCTTGACGTAATTTTTTTTTGTTTGGTGCCCGTTTACGTTGAATGTTGATTTTTAGTTTACGCGATTTAGCTAAACGTTGGAAATTTAAAATGGACGCGTAAAAGTTTAAAATAATAAATGATATTGCTTGCGTAACTTTAATTTGTTTGTTGCCGCTTACGTTGATTGGTTGATTTGTTTTGTTCAGCGGAGGATTAACGTATCGATTAAAATTAGAAAGCGAACGCGTACGAGGAAAAAAATACAGTAGTGAATTAAATGAGTATCGTTCATTGGTTCAAAACTACAGAAAGTGTTACAGTCCTTCCCCGTTAAATGAGCCTTGTCCTCAAGGCTCAAGTTGTGACACTAGATGAAAGTACGGGTTCGGATAAAAGATGCGGATATTTCTTCCGGAATTGGTCTTCATGTTCCCAGGTATACTCAGCTCCTTACCGAGAGTTACAATGAAGTTGAGTTTTATCGTCAAAGTGTATTTGCCAACGGTTCGTCGAATAAATACTGTCTTTAGTTTGTTTAGATATTACATTATTAATAAAGTTTGATACGTGAAAACGTATGATGAACCTGATCGCGACTCTTGAGGGCAGCTCAAGCCTGTAAGCAATGGTTCCAACCTATCTGGGGTTTAGCTTCCCCCGTTTACCAAAGTGTACTACTCCTTTCCAAGGCGAAACCTTAAGCATAACTCGGTTGTCAGCTTAAAATTTTAAAGGCTTACACCTCACATCGGCGTAACTCTTTTGATGACAAAGAGTATCATAGTGCAAATTTGTACCGTACGGCGGCTAGTGATGTGTCTCGGCTTCGTGGCTTAGGGTTTGGTATAAGATGACGTCGGACGTTTAGTAAGGTGGAGTAAAGGGGGTTTTTGGGCCCCTTTGTTTGTTAAAGGTTTTTGGTTTTATGGTTACTAATTCGGTTCCTAAAGTAAATCGTGGTTTCTAATAGCACCCTAAATAATACAGTGAATTGTTCTTGACAAGAAGTTTTAAGGAGACTATCTCAACATGTGCTATGGTCCTTCGAATTATAACATGTTGTGTTCAGGCTGTGTTATATTTGAGGGGCTAACGTGCGGATGCTCATTTTTGTCAAAAATATGTGTTATAATTTGCCGTAATAATGTGGGAGTGATTTGTATAAAAATTTATAGGGAGTTAGTAAGTAGAATTGCCGTTTTCATAATTGTGTTTAATTTGATAGATAGCTGAGTATCATTCAGTACCACGCATAAAATGAAGCGAAAGTACAACAGAATTTAGCGAGAATTCCTAAGGGATAAAGTCTGTAAGCAATTGATAGTCATGCTCCATGTTGTTAAGGTTTGATTGGTTTCCTCTCCTACTAAGGCATGCACCATTCCACGTGTTCAGTACCTTTTCAACTTGTTTCCTTAGTTTTGGTTCTTTATCTCGGGCAATCACTCCTGTAGTGCCCATGATTCCCACAACCAAAGCATGTCACATTCTGTTGGGAATTGTCTCTTGCTACAAGAATCCTAGTTCGACAATCCCCTTCCTGGTGACCAAGCTTGTGACATGTACCACACCTAGGAGGACACGGACCCGGCTGATGATGTGCCTTGCACCTATTGCACCATGGTAAGTTCCCAGCGTAGCCTCTACCCTTAGCTAGGGCTTTGGGGGGGCCACATAACTTAGCAGCTTCTTGTCTTCGGTTTTGCTGCTGGTGGATAGTGTGTTCTTGCTGATCTTCCACTTCCTTATATTTGCTATCACCTGATCCTTAAATGCCTTAAAGACCTGAACCCCTTGTTTAATTAGTTCTCGAGCCATGTTGATTGATCATGCAAAGTGCAGGCTTTGTAGAGTAACATGTATTCCTGAGTAGATTCCTCGGGAAAATCCTCGAATGTACTTTTCATCTTTGGGTACTTTTATTCAGTGAGCACCAATTCATTGACACATCAAGAAAGTTCGTGGAAGCGATTGTTGTATGCCGCGATGTTCATGTCGCCTTGAGACAGAAGTAAACGTCCAAAGCTCTTGATCCATCCTTTGGATTTCAGTGGTGGGCAGTATTCAGTAGTCATCATAGCTTTATGTTGGCTTTAGGGGATTGTTTAGGGCATTAGCAAGTTCCCAAAGTTTGAACAATTTCCGTCTCCACCAAGTCAGAGCACGACCCTTCGAGAACGTGCACTTAGCAACTTAACTTTTTCATCTTCCGCACATTTGCAAAATCTCAAACACTGCTCATCTTTTCGATAACCCACGTCAGTCCGGACTACACGCCTTCAGTCGTTGAAAGTGTGAGTTTGCCGTTCGTAAATGTCTTATACGAACATCCACCCATCTTGTGAACAGTCCCTCCCAGTATTTGCTGATCAGATTCCACCTTAGCATTGTTTTGAGTCGTTCTTCGTCTTTTCTAATCTTCAATAGCTGTGGCCACACGCTTTTCCATGATCCTTTAACATTATTTCTTCTTAAATTCTCTTTAGGCGCATGATTCTGGCCACGCAAGTGTACAATTCGCCTAAGAATTTGTAAAGGTATGCAAAAGTCATGGCACGTGGTTAATAATTGATAAAAGGAAATGAGAAAGTGGCTATAAATAAAATCATAAGTTAATCAAATGGTCAACATTTTTTTATAATTGACCGATAGAAATAGGATATCTTGATTTGTCAAAAGGAATAGATAGAGATCGAATTTGAACAAGTATTATATATATATGTAAGATTATATTTATTAATTCATAATGACAAGCGGAAAAGTAAGTAGGATCAGGGAATTCGCACGGTGGATATCAGATAGCGTATGAGGTTTATATGTATTTAAAAATGAAAAGAATGTGAAGAAAACTGCTTTAAGAAAAAAAAATATTTTTTTTATCAAGAACCAATGTGGTGATTTAAGGGTAATCAAGTAAAGGTTTAGGTATGTTTCAATTAAGTTTTTGTTTAATCTTTTTATAATTAGTAACTTTAATTGATGGAATAATTAGGGTTCATAAATTTTCTGTAAATTAATGATATAAAACTATATGGGAGTGTTCAGGATTCGATTTAGAGCATGTTGGTGTAAACAGTTTAGTTTAGGACGCGTTAGATTGAAACTTAGGGTTTGGCAGAATTTTGGGTCGTGTTGATTGAATGATATCTCAATGATAAAAATGAGTTTTGGGTTAAATCTTGTGCCTAAATTGAAGTTCAGAGAGTCTAGTTTCCAAAAAGTCTTGTCCCAAAAAGTCTTGAAGTCAGGAAGTTAGTCAAATAATTTTTGCAAGAAAAGTTGTCAAAACAGTAAATTCGGGTCAGATTTGGGTTTGATTTCAGGGAGTAAAACCCCTACTTAAACATTGAATTGAGGTTAGCCAAAAATCAAATTTCATAATTTATGTGTCTATTAACTCCAGATCAAAGCACATGTATTAATTCATTGTCTAAGTATTTTTAGAAAAATCAAATTGGTGTGCGTTCAGATCCGAATCTGAGTACTTTGTGATGTTGAATTTTTATAAAATAGTTAGGCTTAATATTATTTTTTCTAAAAAATCAAACTAGTTCATAACCCACTAGGAAGGTAGGTAATGAAAGGGGAAAAATCAATTTGGTGATTTAGTATTTTATTTGTGGTCATAAATTGACTATAAAATTCTGCCGAAAAACTAGAAAACAAGAATAAATGATTAAAGGTATTTAGAGTATATATAAGTTATGAGAAGTATGGTGAGGGATTTATAATCATAATATAAACCTAGTAGTCCATCAATTGATAGTTACATCATCTTGGGCATTTAGTCTAATCATGTGTAACATGGGTTTTATTTGTGTTTAGTTGATTACAAGGATATTGTGAAGTAGCTGTGCATCAAGTGAGTTTCATAGTCCTATTTTTATGTTTTTCTTGGGATGGAAATGATGCAAAATATGTTTTGAAGTGTTTTATCGCTGTGATTATGTGTTTTAAATTGCTTTTGGACATTATATGGCTATTATATGACTATGTGATACATGTGTTATTTGGGATCGAAAGAGGTACGCCTACCTCATGCTTCGTGATTATTGGATCGGAGAGGTGTTGGTTATTTGATCAGATGGGTACGCCTACCCAATATGGTATGCTGTGTGATACTTTCGTGGTGGTTGCTTTTAGTGCCAGCTATATAAAGCCCGAATGGGAAGTTATGTTTGTGGATAATATGATTTGATATTGGTTGCATGCTAGCATAAGTTCATGGTAGTTCATTATTGTCCTTCTTTGTCTTGATAATCACAATAAAAGCGAGTGTTATTGCGTGTCTAAAACCTATGACTCTCACCAACATTATTGTTGATGCTTCAAGCATCATTTTTAGGTGAGTATCATGAGGAAAGTGAAGTTAGGAAGATTGGCTAGTGAGACCGTAGGCTTGCTTACAGAGTTTCCCTAGTTTTCCTTTCGTGTTTGTTTTGATTTGAATCTATAATTGTTTTAGGCTTTAGATTATTTTGTTATGTCTTTGTATTGGAGTAACTCTTTTACCTTAACACAAGACTCCTTTTTTGTGTGTTTGGTATTGTCATGACACTTTGTGTCTTTTTTCATTTTATTTAATGCATTTAGTTTTCTCTATTGTTAACACCATTGTGTTGTGATGATACCCATGATGTTACGCCTCGTGTTTTCGCCTTGGAGGGGTGTGACAGATTGGTATCAGAGCCTTTGGTTATAGAGAAGCAGGCGGTTTGACCTAGACTATAACCTAGGAGTCCTTCATTTAGCTACATATTAAGGTTTAAGTATTTTATTACGTAAGTATTATATTTCTCACTTATTTGAAAGTTTAATTATCTTATTTTGTTTACTATTATCAAATATAATATATACTAATACCTTATTATTATTTTAGTTATGTCTCCCCCTACCCGTAAGAAATTTTGTTGGGAAACTGTTTTCTTAACTGGATGTAAGCGCTATACGGACCCAGAGACGGGGCTTAGAATAAAACGAACAAACCGCAAATGCCGAATACCCATTGAACTATATCCGTGCCGAGTTGAGGAAAAGTTGATCATGAAAGAATTGGAAGGAGAATGGATCATGAAGAAGGAAATGAGAATGATTTCAAAGGATGGCACAATCTCTGGATTCCCTAGATACACATCATCTAAGGAAGAAAAGGATGAAGAAGAGAAAAAGGAGGCGTCAGAAATGGGATCAAACTCCGAGCCTCCAGGTTATGCAGCAATTAACGATGATGTAGAGTCAGATCTTGAGTTCACAGCAAGGAGTGAACCCAAATGTATGGATATGGAAGATACATGTGAGAGTGGCGTTCGACCCAAACCAGATTCATTTTAGCTATCCCGTCTATGTGTTACCCGACTATCCATCTTGTTTCATGTTTTGAAAATTTTAGTTCATTTTCGTATGGTTGGATCCATGTTTAGGAATGTTACTTTTGACTTTTGAATTTTCAAGTATTTTAATATTATGACTTAAGTATTTGTCGGATTATTTTCGCGTGTGATGAGTTGAATGATTTGAATTATGTTTTATGTGATGTGTTAACCTTAAGAAGTGTCATCATAGGAGGGAGTACATTTGTGAAAGAGGGCATCTATAATTATGGTGGCCAACATAATTATACATGCACCACAACACAAGTGGACTTGCAAGTATGATTGCATGGATTAATGTTGATGCGTTATATGTTGGTTATTCTTTTATGTATATGGTAATGTATAGAGTATGATAATATTATGGGATTGGAAATCCTTATTATATCGTCTAATGTATATAAATTTTATCTTTTATAGAAATGGCTCCATCCTGAAGAAGTGGTCTTAGCAACGATGAGAACCCCGACATTGCTGCTATCATTGTGCAACAATTGCAAACCATCCTTCCTCAAATCGTCACCCAAGTAACCAACAATGTGAACAATGCAAATGGTGGAAATGGTGGGAACAATGGATGTTCCTACAAGACATTCTTGGCTTGTAATCCCCGAGACTATGATGGGGAAGGTGGTGCGGTAGCCCTTACTAGATGGATTGAGAAAATGGAGTCTGTGATAAAAAATAGTAGATGGGCGGAAAATCAAAAGGTGAAGTATGTTGCTAGTTCATTCATAAATAAGGCCTTGACTTGGTGGAACACCTAGGTTCAGGAAAGGGGTCATGAGGCTGCTATAGGTATGTCATGGGTTGATTTCAAGGCGTTACTTGTGGAAGAGTTTTGTCCAAGTAACGAAATAGAGAAGTTGGAGAGTAAATTCTGGAATCATACTATGATTGAGGCTAATCATGCAGGGTATACTGATCGGTTCCATGAGTTGGCCAAACTAGTCCCACACTTGGTAACTCATGAATCGAAGCGTATTAGGAGGTATATAAACGGATTGCCACCTCAAATTCGTAGAATGCTTCAAGTAACTTAACCAACCACGATACAGAGTGCTATTCTGAAGGCTGGGATACTTACTGATGAGGCGGCCCCTTGTGGTACATTGACAAAGAGTAGTGAGAAAAGAAAGGAATTGGAAGAAACAAGTAAACAATGAGGTTCATGGAAAGATAATAAGAAGGAAAAAGTGGGAAAATGATTTGTAGTGACAGCTGCTCCTAGAAATAAAATTGTGTGCTCATATCCTAAGTGTGCTAAGTGTTCTGCTTATCATCAAGAAGGTGGACCTTGTAGGTTGTGTTATAACTGTAAAAAATCGGGTCACTTTGCCAGAGATTATCAGGCACCGGTTAGACAGGTGGCGCCAGTTAACGCTGTCAGGATGGAAAATAATCAAAGGGTTTGTTATGAATGTGGGAGCTCCAATTATCTTTGCAATACTTGTGCTCATTAGGGTTTTGAATGTGGGAGCTCCAATTTTCAAGAAACACCCAGAATAATGGAAATCAAGCTAGAGGAAGAGCTTTCAGTGTGAATGCAGTCGATGCTTTGCAGGATCCTAACGTTGTGACGGGTACTTTCTCTTTAAACGATCACTTTGCTACTGTACTTTTTGATTATGGAGCTGATTTTAGTTTTATTTCCACTAAGTTTGCGCCCTTACTAAATGTGAAACAAGCGTTGGATGAGTTTAAAATTGCTTCGGGTCTTGTTCCTAGTCTTCCCAAGAGCACGGCCTACTTTTGTAATGTCCTTAATCATGTTAAGCTTTCTATTCTCCATGTTCTTCCGTTTGAGGAAGGAAGGCTCCCGGTTCGTTATCTTGGGGTTCTGTTGGTGTCTTCTCGGCTTATGGTTAGAGATTGCAATGAGTGATTAATCAGGTTTCAGATTCGGTGTGCATGATTGATGAAATAAAGCGCTTTTGATTGCGGGTCGTCTTCAACTTATTCAATCAGTTCTCGGATCTATGCACATATATTGGGCGTCGGTGTTTATTCTCCCAACGAGTGTGCTATTACATATAGAACAAATTATGAGACAGTTTCTTTGGTGCCATGGATCGAGCAGTTTTTTGTGGCAGGTCTAAGGTGCTTGGATTTTGTTTGTCTTACAAAAGATGATGGAGGCCTGGTTTACGTAGAATAGAGTGTTTTTAACTCGGCTTTATGGCAGCTCATTGTTTGGAAGCTCCTTACTTTGAAAAGAGGTCGCTTTGGTGAAATGGTTCCATTGAATACAAGCTCAAGGTCGGATTTTGGATTATCGCTGTGGAAATATGTCATGGGGTTAGAGGAAAATCTTAAAGTTACGGCCTTCCATTCGACGATTCATTTGGAGTAAGATTGGTAACGGGCTTAACACTTCGCTTTGGTATGATATTGGATTGTTTTGTTTATATTGCGTGCATTGTGTCCCGCGTGTTATTGCTAGAGCTGGTTTTTTAAAAAATTTTCTTTCTTTTTCTAGCTAAGGGTTATTGTTGTATTACGCATGGTACTTGGGTGTGGCCTGCTGAATTGATCGCTAAATACCCTACTCTTGACAATTACATTGTGCCTATTAATAATGATCTTGATAGGCTATTTTGGATTGATTGTCATGGAAATTCTAAGAAGTTTTCGGTTTCTCAAGTTTGGGATGATATAAGGATGCGTGATTCTAAGGTCAAGTGGTATAGTATGGTTTGGTTTCCGTCATGTATCCCTAGACATGCTATACATCTTTGGCTAATTATTAGGAGGAAGTTGAAAACTCAAGATCTTATTCCTGCTTGGGATGTTTCGGCTAACCTTGGTGTGGTTTGTTCGCTGTGTGATCATATGTTTTTTGAGTGCTCGTTCTCTCGTGGCATTTGGGACAAAATCAAGGTTTTTGCTGGTCTTGACAATTCGCAGCCTAATATTTATAGTATTATTAATGCTTTATTGCCTATTGTAAAGAGACGTACTACTAATTGCGTGATTGCAAAGCTTGTTGTCGCAGCCTCGGCTTATTTTGTGTGGCAAGAACGTAATTGGAGGATGTTTCAGAAAGGAAAACGCACGATTGACCAAGTGGTGGATTGCATTAAGTCTGTTGTGCGTTTGAAGCTTTTATCTTACAAGATGAGGAAGTCCAAGAGTGGTGAAAGATTAGCACGGCTTTGGGATCTCCCTGAAGCTATTTTTGTCTAGATTTATGTTTTGTCAATTTTGTTTATGCACCATTAGGTGGTTTTTTCCTATTGGTGTTATTGGTTATATAATAGGGTTATAGTTATATGGCATGTCATATAGCTTAGTGGCTGTTCAAGCTTGTGCTTGAGGTTAATGTGACATTCAGTCACATTCCATTGTCCTTATTGTCTCTTGGGTGATTAATATATTTTACCAGGGAAGTGTCCCCTTTACCCAAAAAAACATTAGTGTTTTTTATGGGTACTAAAGTTATTTACTTGTTTTATTCAATTGAGTACGTATATTATACTTACATATAACAAAGAGATGGACCTACAAAAATGAAGAATTGTTGACGAAATATGTGCTCAAGTTAAGGTAACTTGTATTTGATAATTCGTTTTGCAATACCTTTTCTTTTTTGGCAATCATTTTCCCCCTTATTTGTTGCAGATCTATGATAATTTATCTAAAGCAGTGAAACAACTCTCCTAATAGAAACCCAAAAGATCCATGGCATGAACTCCAGTACTTATAGAATTACTCCTCTATAGCTTGAAGTCTAATTAATAATCAAAATGTTATCACGTGGTAAGCTTATGATTTGGAATAGTGAGATTAATGACGAGACAGATGTTTTGTTGTTACCTTCATCTTAGATTTTAACTCATTTTCCTTGTCCTTTTGTTTACCTACAGATGGCGGTGCCAAGGGAAATATATACAAGATTTAAAAATTGCTGCGACCTTAGATTAAATTGGAGCTTATTTGGTAGCTTTGTATATAGGTTCTGCTAATCGACTTATACAATTTTCTCGATATAGTATATGTGGTATTTATTGAAGAACAATGGTCAATCTTAACTGTACTTCTGTTTGAATGAATAAAATTGTTCTTATCGTTAATTATTCTTGAAAGTAATTTAGTATTTAAGCATGTAAGATATGCATCGTGTGGCACGATACCTCTGTTGTGATGTGTTTTTATTATAAAAATATGTATGCCATTAAACCAACATATGTTCTTTTGGTTGTATTGATTAACGACATAAAGTGTGTGCCACTAGATCTCTAAAAGACATTAGAAACATAATGGAATAGTGCCACTATGGCTGCAGCAACATAATGGAAAACTATGTTTTTAACCCGCGCTTCGCTGTGGAGCATGAGGTTTTTCATTAATTTATGTTAAACGGAGTCTTTCGTTAAAGACGGGAGTTTTAACAGTTTATTACTGCAATAGAGCTGTTAAAACCAATTACATTAATACATAACAAACAAACAGATCGGGGGTTGCAACCATGCCCCCAATTAAACATTGGTCTATGTAAATCACATTTACATCTAAGCTTCTCTTTTTGCAAGTATATTTTTTTTGGTAAAGGGTTTCCCCAGTAAATTGTATTACACCAAAAAAACGTTTAAGTACAAAAGGTGTAGGTGAAGTCCTACACCCCAGCCCGTTACATAGGCACAATAATAACGCACCACTGTGCAAAAACCAAGAAAATGACATAGGAATGACACACCATTCCTATGACTACCAAGAAAGAAACAAGAACAATATCAAAATACACTAAATAAAGTGTAATCAATCTGAGCGCTCATTTATTCCACCACAGCCATTAGTATGGCTTCTTCATCTCTAGATATCGACTCAACAATGACATGAGTCAACCCCGGATACTTCTCAACCAACCTATAAGCATTAAATGCAGAATAAGGACCATTTACCCAGTTAACAACCAAGTTGACCCATTTTCCATTAAACCTGGTTGGGATATCCTAAACCTTAGGACATAAATGAACCATGCTAATAGATTCCTAGAACCACATCAGCAACTTCCATACATCAATTGGCAATCATGTAGAACCTAAAAGACACAACGTGCAAGTAGAACACGAACCAAAAACCCTAAAAATTTGGGTTTCGATTATCAGAAAGAGAATAACATATTCCATCATTAAACCCTAATCCCAACATGCACAATCTTAAGTGCAGCAACATACGAACTACCAGCAGCATCACAGTGGTAAAATTGCAGCCTAACGCAAAAACAAATCTGGTGAAACCCAAACACATAAGCGAACCAAACTGTGGAAACTAGAAGGGGGGTTGAATAGTTTTTACCGTTTTAAAATTAAAACTTAGATTGTCAACTTATATGAACTCAAGAGATATGCACAAGTGTATATGATAGCAATGCAATAAGTAAATAAACAATCTACAAAACATGAACAAGTAAAGATAAGAAAGATCAAACCGATGACACAATGATTTATAGTGGTTCGACTACGAAGCTCCTCTTCAACCTACTCCACTCCCTAAGTACCCAACTTGAGAGTTATCTTTACTATGTCAACAAGCTCCATTTAGGTGGAGAAAACCGTACACGTCGCTTACACTTTTTCTGGTACTAAGCTAAATACCAAGTTCTACTTCGAGATAGAACCAATCTAACACACTATGTATTTTGTGGCCTAAATACTAACCTATCATACACATATGATACACACAACACACAACACAAGATAACAAGATGAATGATTATCATAAACGTGATGACACAACTAAACTATTAACACTTGAAGCTTGACGTCTTCTTGAGTGTTCTTCACTAAAGAGTGGAATGAATTGATCACTTGTAATGGATTATGTAACAAGTATAATGATCAAAGGATATAAAAGATAAAAGATTTATGTGAAAAATATTTTACAAGAGTTGTTTTAAAATGAAGACTTAAGGTTGCTATTTATAGGCAAACCTTTGAAATTCAAATGTTATCCCAAATAGCTGGACGATGCAACCCACGGATCCACTAACAATTGGATCCGTGCCTTGTTATGGTGGATCCGTCCGAGGAGCTGGGACAATATTTGTTATTTTATGATTAACCTCAAATCTATATAAAATATTATTTTGTACTTATTAAAACTAGTTTAATAGATTTTTCTAGAACAAAATATTTCTTATCATCAATAAGGAAATATTTTCTAGATTTAGAAAGATTGTTTTCACTTATGGTTAATCTTATTTTGTCTTATATGATTAATATAACTAGCTTATAATTAATCATGTGTTAACTTAAATCATTTGATTAGAAATGGTTTATGCAAATGATAATATTTTTCTTTGATTATTAACTATGTTTAATAATGACTATGTTTAATATGCCATATTCATACCTTAAAGTGATTTGTCGCGTCACGAAAACTTTCGACTAAATACCTTGTTACGTAAACTTTTACGTAGTAATACATATATTTGTTATTATCAAAAACATGAAGATTCATTAAATATAAATATCCGTTTTTTGCGCCAATATTTGTATTAACATTTATGATTTTTGATTTATCAATCACATCAAATATTCCATATACACTATTAGATTAGCCTTACCCAAAAAAGTGGGGGAAGTTTGCTTGATAAAGTAAAGTGCAAATGAATATTGTTGATTGTTCATATCATTCGTCTCCGCCTTGCCATTTTGTTAGGATGATTATGGGGTAAGAGAACTAAGTTAGAAATCCATGTTTGCAAATAGGGTGAGAAGTCGTTGTTATCGAACTCACCGGCCATGATCACATTGGAAGCATTTATTTCGCATTTTGGAATTGTTTTTAACATAATTACGAAAGTGCAAAAATTTATCAAACATGTACATACTTTGAACGAAGAGGGTATAATATAAGATAATGAGAGAAATGATCAAGGAATATGACATAGTATTTAAAACCACTAGAACTAATAATGGGAGATCTCCATAAATCAGAATGAATAATATCAAAACGATGTTCAACAAAAGAATCCGAACTATGAAAGGGAAGCTTCACATGTTTGCCAAGTTGGCAAGTGATTTGTCGTTGTGTGGTGTATATTTTATTGATTCAAGTTTTAAATTTATATTTTGTCGAGTAAACCAAAAACCAACACATTAAAAAAAGGGCAGTGTACCGCGATCGGTAGTATTTCGTGGTAAGTAGAGGTGTCGAACACTTGAAGCGAGCTAAATCTCTCAATTTAATTATATCTTGCTATCTAATCTATGCTAACTCTTATTTCTATTCCAAACCCTATGTCAGTTCTAATTCTAATTCTAACAGGTAAAAGAGGGGTTTCAGCCTGAGAGACTGGCATGGTTTGGTTGATGACTACAATCAATTTAAGGCACTTTAACCCACGCAAGCAAATAAACAAAAGATAAAAGAGCGGTCAAGCCAAATATAAGAAAACTATATTACCCATTATAATCTGATTTAGAAAGTATTGGTTTGTTATTTTAGTGCAATGATTTTCTTCTCTCGAGGTGTATATCAATATTCTTAAGAACTTAGGCGTTACATCATCCCTAAACCTGGACACATTTATCTTTCACAATAAAGCATCGGCTAAAGCATCCTATTTGCTGATTATAATCTATCTTAGGGATTAAAGCAATGGTGATCTTGTTAAACCCTAGCTCATAGAGACTTTACCCATTTACCGCTTAATGGCGATTTATACACTAGTAGTCCACTTGTCTAACTATCCAATGGAATCAGAAACGTTAAAAGATGAATTATCTAGGTTCAAACCTTCTAGTCAAACGATCAATAAACAATTGGCAATATCCAATTAACTAGTTAAGCCCGAAGCGTATCCTAGACACAAATTTAGAAGGATAATATTTGTGATCCTATGATTCTAGATGTATAAATTACTATATGGAGAGCTATCCTAGACTCTAGATTACTTGGTCCATATCACTAGATCCAGTTGAATGATAGGTCGCATACAAAAGCGCGTAACAAATATAAATTGATAAATATAAACGATGCCAATCACGATAAATCAAGAAAATCAAGAGTAAAACAAAATACCAAACATTAGATCTTCATAATAAATGGTAATACCAAAAGTATTACTTCAAGACGTCATAATAAATACATAAACAATTATTTAGCAAGGTAACAACTAACCGAGTTTAACGAATGATACAAAAACTAACGATTACTAAAGTATATGGAATACATTTGTCTCTTATGGAATGATAGCGTTGCCGACATCTTCTGCTCTTTTTCTCCTCTGAAAAACAACTTTTATGTTTTAGTATGAGAATAAAGATTTTACACACTTAAAACTATCGTTTTTGAGTTTTCTATTTATAGTTCTGGAAGTCCGGATTCGATACAGCTAACCAATGGGTGGATACGGTGTATATGGAGGATTGCTTGGAGTAGGACCTAACGTTTGATATCTTCCATAATATTTTTGAAGTATTGTTAGCAAAAAATAAAAAAATGAGAAAAATACAAAAAAAGAGAGAAAGAAAGTTTGAAGATAATCGTTTCGCAACTACCGAAGAAATTACACGAAGGATCGATTATTCGTTGATACACAACAAAAATCAACGATGTAGAGTATTGTACAAAGTGAAAGATATTGCCACTTACCTTGTAGATTATGTAAAGTTTTGGGATGATTGGGAAGTTGACTGTTACGGGAATGCCAACTTTGGTTTTTGTTTTGGATCTATGATCAAGACGTTGTAAATAGTTGTGTCTTTATCATGGTAACGGTTGGGAAAAAGTGTCTAGCAACTTGTACTTTAGGCTTAATCTATTTGTTTCTTGATTTTTATTTAACAACAATTTACTTCCCTCTCACCTAATGATTAGCCGCTGGTTTTACGCGAATGAGGATGTGATCGAGCGTGCATGTCTATTCCGTTGTTACGGCTATGTATGCATGTCTCAGCTGCCTTGTTGATTTATGACTTTTGGTGAAAGTTAGAAGGTTCCTACCCTATATCATTCTTCATCCTAACCGTTGGTTAAATTTGAATGGGGATGTGATCGAACACACATGTCTATTCCGTCATTATGGCCATGTATGTATGCTTTAGCTGCCTTGTTGGAGTGGTACTTTTGGTGAAAGATTGTAGAATGGTCAATCATAAGCCTTTCCATACAAAAACCCATATTTACCTTTATAAACTTGTTACTCCTTGGCTTTAGTGGTGGAGATGTGTATCCTTACCAAGCTTATGATAGAATACTCATCACGATTGAGCAATTGAGCGAATTAGTTACATGTTACCACATAGATTAGTTAAGTAATTTGAGTGTTTTCATCTTTCTATTTCGTGAGGTGTTTGGTTGTGTACTTGTGATAGATCAAATAAATGCTTTAACGGAAAATATCCATAGGGATACATTTTTATAAACTTCTAAAGGCTACTTGAGCACAAGTAGGATTCAAGTAGGGGGATATTTGATGACATCAAATAACGTCTATTTTATAACGTCATTTATCCTATGTTATTAACCTATTTTGTATAGTTATGGCAAAGAATTATTACTTAATCATTTATATTTGAGAATTTTAATAATTATGAAGTAATTGGTGAAAGTTATGAAAAGGCGCGCACTCTGGAGCTTAAATGAAGATATTTTGAAGATTACTATTCTGAAGACCAATACGCCATATCCATCAAAGAAGATACGACGTATCCGTTCTTGCATTCACCAAAGACCACAAAGGAGTAAAGCTCAATACGTCGTATCCAGAAGAAGTCAATACGCCGTATTGAACCGACTTCGAGACCCTATAAATACAAAACTCAAAAATGAGTTTTAAGTGTGCTAAATCATATTCTCGATACCTAAACCATAAAAGTCAATTTTCAGAGGAGAAAAAGAGCAGAAGAGGTCGAGCAACGTTATCAATTCCATAGGAGAAATCATGTAATTCCATATACTTTAGTAATCGTTCAGTTTTTGGTATCATTCGTTAACTCGGTTAGTTTACCTTGGCTAAATAATTTCTTTTGTATTTATTATGACGTTTGAAGGCTAATACCTTTGGGTATTAGCCATTATTATGAAGATCTGAATGTTTGGTATTTGTTTATCTTGATTTCTTGATTTATCGTTGAATGCTTGTCTATGTTTATCAATTTATACTTGTTTACGCGCTTTTGTATGCTACCTATCATTCAACTGGAGCTAGTGATACGAACCAAGTAAATCTAGAGTCTGGGATAGCTCTCCATATAGTAGTTTATACATCTAGAATAATAGGATCACAAATATTGTCCTGCTAAATCTGTGTCTAGGATACGCTTCGGGCTTAACTAGTTAATTGGATATTGCCAATGGTTTATTGATCATGTTGACTAGAAGGTGAACCTAGATAATTCAACAAATAATGTTCTGATTCCATTGGATAGTTGGACAAGTGGACTACTAGTGTATAAATCACCATTAAGCGATAAGTGGGTAAAGTCTCTATGAGCTAGGGTTTAACAACATCACCATTGCTTTAATCCCTAAGATGAATTATAATTAATATATAAGGATGCTTTATGCGGATGCTTTAGTTGTGACAGAATTAGTGTGTCTAGGTCTTAGAAAGAAGTCCCGCCTAAGTCTTAAGAATGATATGCCACCTCAAGAGAAGAAATCATTGCACTTAATAAACAAACCAACGTTCTGATCAGATTAATAATGGTTAATACAACTTTCTATCATAAGGCTCGACCGCTCTTTTATCTTTTGTTAATTAGCTTGCATGGATTAAAGTGTCTTGAATTGATTGTAGTCACCAACCAAACTCATGCCAGTCTCTCAGGCTGAAACCCCCTTTTCCCGTTAGAATTAGGATTAAGACTGACATAGGTTTATAATAGAATAAAATTAACATAGATTAGATAACCAAGATATTAATTAAATTGATAGATTTAACCTCGGTTCAAGTGTTCGACACCCTACTTACCACGAAACTACTACCGACCGGGTACACTGCCCGTTAAAGTGTTGTTTTTGGTTTAGTCGGCAAAATATAAATTTACAACTTGAATCATAAAAATATACACCACACAACGACACATCAAGTTTTTGGCGCCGTTGCCGGAGAGTGAAAATTAATCTTGATTTTTATTTGATATTTTGGTTTTTAACATTAGATTAGATCTAACCCTCAGGATTAGTGTAATTTAGATTAGTGTATATTCTTGTATATTCTGTATATTTTTGTATATTTGTCTTTAATTGGTTGCTTATATATTTGTGTGTTTAATTGTTTACGCATTTAATTATTTTGCTAATACATTGTTCTGGTCGATAACTGAATACGGCGTATCCACTTCCATCGGATACGGCGTATCCACCTTTCTGTCCAATACAACGTATTCACTCAAAAGATTAATACGGCATATCCACTTCCATTGGATACGGCGTATCGATCATCTGAAACAAAAACTGGAATCTTGGTTTGTTAGCCTTAAAATATGGTGACAAACACGGAATTACATTAGTTTATTTATAGCGTGTCACATAGGGACTAATAATGACTAGTTACGATAGTTATGTGGCACTAGGACTATAAATACCCCTTCCATACTTCCATGGAGGGGTGAAGCTCACTTTTGTAAAAGTGTGTGTGTGTGTGTGTTTTCTCTCTACCACACACACTCTTCCCATCTCTTTAACCTTTATTCTCTAATAATATAGCTTTACATCTTTTTCACTATATCCAACCTCCAGATCAGTTTTATTCCTTGTGTTCATATGTCATTTATTATTTACAATTGGTATCAGAGCTGCAGGGGTGTATTGTATCATGTGTTTACTGTTCATACTCGGTCACTGTTCAAACTCGGTACTATTCAAACTCGGTTACTGTTCATACTCGGTACTGTTCATAAGAGTTTCTTTTTCGTGGATTAAGTGTTCTTCTTCTCCTAAGAATCAACCACGGAATTGATTTATTGCTGTTGTTATAACTTGTGTCTCATACTGGTTCAGATCTGTTTTTTTTGTGCTTAAAATAATATTTTCAAGCTCATTTTTTATAAGTTTCTTGGTGGCAGTTTGATAGTACCACAAACCAAACCGAGTCAACTCGGTAATTACCGAGTTGACCCGGTCAAACATAATGAGTCAACCAACAATAATATAACAACATCAACAACATCGACAGCATCAACATCAATCCAACAAATCCATGTCTAACCTATTAATCCCTTCGTCACAATAACAATACCATATCCATCTCCTCTCATCAATCATTAACATGACTCGAAATTAAACTGAAAATGATCTCATATTTTTTTTGTTCGTGTTGTACAATAGCAAATATGACCTTTGAAAGATCAAAACACGACTGAAACATCATCATCGATCCTTGTTAGGTTACACAACCTTTTTTTTAATTTACGAAATTAAAGATGAGTTATAACAAACTTGTTACAGTCAATCTTTATTTTATTTGATTTTCGTGCTAAAATTTTTCTATCTATCTTCAGAGAAAATCCTGCTTATATTTTTACCCTTGTTACACGAAGAACTTATTAGAGCTATTTGATTGAAGAAGGAACTACAAGAAGTCATGGCTGAACAAGTTCTATCTGATAACATGAAAAAAGCTCTAAGTGAATCAAATCTTTCTATTACCAGTAACGACATATTCATTGAACTCAGCAAGGAATTTTTGGTGGAATTAAGAAAGAACATATATCACGGAACGTACAATGAAGAAGTGGTGGATCACATTACTAAGGTACTTAAAATGGTTGATTTGATCTACGTTCCTGGCGTGGATTCCCATCAACTACGAATGAAAATCCTTCCTCTCTCGTTGGCCGATGATGCTAAAGAATGGTTGATTAGTGAAGGAGATGGAAAAGTCACCACTTGGGAGGAACTTATTAAGAAATTCTTTTGTAGATTCTATCCTGAATCATACGATGAAGAAGATGAAATGTTGGACGAAGGAGAGAACTGGGGGATTGATCCACTTGAATTCTTATCAAACATTAACACATCATTCAAACACAATAAGAAAATGGATGGAAGGACTCAAAAGGTGATATTTCACTCATGGATGAATGGAAATTGGAATAAGAGATATGTGGATAACAGTATTTCAAGCAATAATGAATTGAAGGAATCTAAATATGAAAACCCGTCCAACATTGCTATTGATTCGTTCTTCAAAGCCTATGAAGTGCGTGATATTGAAAAACAAAGTCAGACAAAGCGCAAATATAGCAATACATTCAATTCTATTAATGAGCAACCTAACAAAAGAAGGTGCAAAGTAGAAAAGTTTGAAGCTATTCAGTACTTGCTTGGACCCAATGAAGAATATATTGCAATAAGAAGTTATGAATATGATATTTGGGAGAGAAACGAAGATAATATGTCCAAAATCTACCAAGATATCTTTCAGAAAAAAGACAACGGATGGAAGGTGACGCGCACCAAATAATGAAAGGAGAAGCTGAAGAAAAGTCTAACTTAAAGACTTCGCTGTAAACAAAAGTGCTTCCCGGGAGACAACCCGGAATGTTATTTAATTTTGTTATCGAGTCTGTCTTCCCAGACATCAATACGGCGTATCTGCTCCATACCATACGACGTATTGATTGTCTGGACGTTATCAGTCTTTAATTTTTATGCACTTTAAAAATATTATTGTTAGTTCTAGCAATACGGCGTATTCATGCACATGTTACGGCGTATTCACCAAAACTGACTCGTATTTAATTTGTTTAGTTTAGCTTAAATTAACCGTAGGTACCAAGATAGGAATGCACACATTTTTTCTATATTTCATACATGACCTTGGAAGCAAAGAAATATCGACGAATATTGGTGGAGAATTTACAAATCAGGAAGATCTTGAAATGTTGGAGTCTTGAAATCTCAAGACGACTGTTCAACACACAATCTTGCTCATAAACGCAAATTGGAGAATCTACCGAGCAAATATCAGGGGAGTTTCTTATTCTAATTCTTTTTAATTCTAGTATTTTTAATTTTATTTATACAACGAGGACATTGTATAATTCAAGTGGGGGGGTGGAATTAGAATGTTTACTTGTCCTATTTTTCACATTAAAATGCTTAAATTATTCCCAAATTTAAAAAAATTTCAAGCATACTTTTGTGAAATTTCTTGTTACATAACCCGCACACAATAACCCTTGTTAGATATTGTGAGAATTTAGCCTATCCGTTTCTAAATGTTTACCCAAATTCCATAAAATATGATTGTGCCGGTGATGTAGTATACTTTAGAACTTGGCTTGGTATATCTATTCGAGACCGCAATAATAAGTACTATGGAATTAGATGGAGTAACTTGTTTAAATTGGTAAATTTTAGGATTACACCCAAATCGCCTTTACATGTTGCTTATTAACTAACTACACTGGTTAGTTAATCCCCGTTTAAACCCTTTGTTTACTCTCATTTTAAGAGTAAGATACCCCTAGAACAACCCGTAGAGCCAATCTTTTAGGAACTACACCAATTATTTGTTTCGTTACACCCTTACACATTAGCCTACCCTATTAGATTAAGTTTATTTTATAGTTGCTAGTTGCTTAAAGTGTAAAGTTTATATTTCCTGAGTCTTGTGTCTATTTTGGTACGGTTGTAAGAAATTTGCACATCGCAAATGGGAATGTATATTATAGTCAAAACTCATGTATTTTACTACCATCACAATTAATGGTACGTCCGAAGAATGAAGAAATTATCGAAGAAATTATCCGGAATTATTATGATCGTGAAGATGGTGAAACTACACCGAGTTTCGTAGTATAGTGTTAGCAAATATATATATATATATATATATATATATATATATATAGGTATATTGATATATATATAATATATATAATATATATATATAATACTATATTATAATATAGTATAAATATAGATATATATATATATATATATATATATATATATATATATAAGAGAGAAAGAAAGTTTGAAGATAATCGTTTCGCAAAGAGCATTACCGAAGGAATTACACGAAAGATCGATTATTCGTTGATACGCAACAAAAAAAATCAACGATGTAGAGTATTGTATAAAGTGGTAGATATCGCCACTTACCTTGTAGAGTATGTAAAGTTTGGGATGATTGGGAAGTTGACTGTTACGCGAACGCCAACTTAGGTTGTTGTTTTTGATCTATGATCAAGACGTTGTAAATAGTCGTGTCTTTATCATGGTAACGGTTGGGAAAAAGTGTCTAGCAACTTGTATCTTAGTCTTAATCTATTTGTTTCTTGATTTTTATTTAACAACAATTTACTTCCCTCTCACCTAATGATTAACCACTGGTTTTAATGAGGATTTATACGAACATGCATGTCTATTCCGTCGTTACGGCCATGTATGCATGTCTCGTACCTCGTTGGTTTATGACTTTTGGTGAAAGTTAGAAGGTTCCTACCCTATATCATTCTTCATCCTAACCGTTGGTTAAATTCGAATGGGGATGTGATCGAACACACATGTCTATTCCGTTGTTACGGCCATGTATGTGTGCTTCAGCTGTCCTGTTGGAGTGGTACTTCTGGTGAAAGATTGTAAAATGATCAACCGTAAGCCTTTCCATACAAAAACCCATATTTACCTTTATAAACTTGTTACTCCTTAGCTTTAGCGGTGGAGATGTGTATCCTTGCCAAGCTTATGATAGAATACTCATCACGACCGAGCAATTGAGCGAATTAGTTACATGTTACCACATAGATTAGTTGAGTGATTTGAGTGTTTTCATCTTCCTATTTCGTGAGGTGTTTGGTTGTGTACTTGTAATAGATCAAATAAATGCTTTAACGGAAAATATCCTTAGGGATACATTTTTATAAACTTCTAAAGGCTACTTGAGGACAAGTAGGATTCAAGTGGGGGGATATTTAATGATATCAAATAACATCTATTTTATAGCATCATTTGTCACATGTTATTAACCCAATTTGTATAGTTATTGCAAAGAATTGTTACTTAATCATTTATATTTGAGAAATGAAGTAATTATGGAGTATTTGGTGAAAGATAGCAAAAGGCGCGCATTCTGGAGCTTAAATGAAGATATTTTGAAGATTACTATTCCGAAGACCAATACGCCGTATCCATCAAAGAAGATACGGCGTATCCGTGCCTGCATTCACCAAAGACCACAAAGGAGTAAAGCTCAATACGCCGTATCCAGAAGAAGTCAATACGCCGTATTGAAGATATAGTATGTGAATATTCTAGAAGATATCAAACGTGGTCCCTACTCCAAGAAACTCCAATACGCTGTATCTAATCCCTTGGATACGCCGTATCGAACCGACTTCCAGACCCTATAAATACAAAACTCAAAAACAAGTTTTAAGTGTGCTAAATCATATTCTCGATACCTAAACCATAAAAGTCGATTTTCAGAGGAGAAAAAGAGCATAAGAGGTCGAGCAACGTTATCAATTCCATAGGTGACATCGTGTAATTCCATATACTTTAGTAATCGTTTAGTTTTTGGTATCATTAGTTAACTCGGTTAGTCTACCTTGGCTAAATAATTGCTTTTGTATTTATTATGATGTTTGAAGGCTAATACCTTCGGGTATTAGCCATTATTATGAAGATCTAAATGTTTGGTATTTGTTTATCTCGATTTCTTGATTTATCGTTGAATGCTTATTTATGTTTATCAATTTATACTTGTTTACGCGCTTTTGTATGCGACCTATCATTCAACTGGATCTAGTGATATGGACCAAATAAATCTATAGTCTAGGATAGCTCTCCATATAGTAGTTTATACATCTAGAATCATAGGATCATAAATATTGTCTTGCTAAATCTGTGTCTAGGATAAGCTTCGGGCTTAACTAGTTAATTGGATATTGCCAATGGTTTGTTGATCTTGTTGACTAGAAGGTGAACCTAAATAATTCAACAAATAACGTACAGATTCCATTGGATAGTTGGACAAGTGGACTACTAGTGTATAAATCACCATTAAGCGGTAAGTGGGTAAAGTCTCTATGAGCTAGGGTTTAACAAGATCACCATTGCTTTAATCCCTAAGATGAATTATAATCAATATATAAGGATGATTTATATGGATGCTTTAATTGTGACAGAATTAATGTGTATAGGTCTTAGGAAGAAGTCCCGCCTAAGTCTTAAGAATGATATGCCACCTCGAGAGAAGAAATCATTGCACTTAATAAACAAACAAACGTTCTGATTGGATTAATAATGGTTAATACAGTTTTTTATCATAAGGCTCGACCGCTCTTTTATCTTCTATTAATTAGCTTGTGTGGGTTAAAGTGTCTTGAATTGATTGTAGTCACCAACCAAACCCATGCCAGTCTCTCAGGCTGAAACCCCCTTTTCTCATTAGAATTAGGATTAAGACTGACATAGGTTTAGAATAGAATAGAATTAACATAGATTAGATAACCAAGATATTAATTAAATTGATAGATTTAACCTCGCTTCAAGTGTTCGACACCCTACTTACCACGAAACTACTACCGACCGAATATACTGCCTGTTAAAGTGTTGTTTTTGGTTTAGTCGGCAAAATATAAATTTAAAACTTGAATCGTAAAAATATATACCACACAACGACACATCAAGGTAAAACTAGTTTGGGAGGTGAGAGATCTATGATGGGAGTGGACAGTGGAGGAACTGATGATGAAGCTTGATGGATGGGAACAGTGACCATGGATTCAACTTTAGTTTCCACATTAGCTTTTCTCGGTTCTTCTTCCATTGATTTCTCACTAAGGAATCGATCACCAAAGGTAAAAGCATCCTCAAGATTCTTCATTGATGAAAGAGTCCTAGACGAGCTTGGTGGATTCTCTATATGGACTTGTTCCTTAGTTGTAAGCTTTAAGTTTTCATGTACATCAGGGTAAACTGTAGCAATGAAGTCTTCGTGCATGTGTTCAGGGTTTGGTCCAGCCTGAGCCACATGACTTTGTCCAGGGTTTGATCCAGCCTGGTCTTCTTCCTTGAGTTCAAGCTTTGGTGGAGGCCGAGACTCGGTGTTTTACCAAGGTCTGATCCAGCCTGGCCTTCATCAAGTTCAACAGTTCTTTCCCTTAGAGCCACCGTGTTTGATACTTCTACACCATGTTCTTCTTCCACATTAAGTATCTAAGTATCCGTCTCACTGTTAGATTGTTCCATATCAGCAACAGTTTCAGCATCATTGGTAGAATCTGCGAGAGACGAACTATCATGGACCACATTCGCAGATGTATCATCCTGAGGTTGTGCAAGTCCAATAGATGCATCCTGAGTTACTTGAGACTGCCTCTAAAATATGTATAGATCCTCTATACTTTGCTTCTTTGGCTTTTGCAGATCTAGTAGTGATTGTGCGACTTGCTCATCAGTACCTTTCCCCTTGCCTTCAACATCTGGGAGTTTTCATGTGATCACATACAAACCTCTATTGACTATTTAAAGTCAAACTACATTTGAAAATCATCACTTCAGGCTATCTAGTGATTGGGGATTGACACCAAGCATTAAGACGTCATCAGAACCACCCTAAGACCTAATCCCAATCATACAAACACATCACACAACACTCCATTAGAATTTTCTCAAGAATGCATGTAAAATCATTTAAAACCATCAAATGTGTTAAAGTTACACAAAACAAGTTATGATCAAGTGATTAACACCCCAAGATGCACCTATCCCAACCACCAATCACCATTTCCTAACAACTTTTTTTAAATTCGAAAAACCCTAGGACATTTTCTAGTGATTTAAGAAGATTGAGTGTGTTATGTTTCAATTCCGAGTTACCTAAGCACCATCTAGTGATAAGGAACAGGTTAAAATCAATACCTTAGCAAGAATCAAATACAAAGAACGAAATCAGAAGGGGCAATGGTGGGCATTCGGTTTGCCAGAAGTGTGTGTGTTTTAGGGTTTGCCAGTCTTGGCAAAACTTTGCGTCTTATACTCCTATGTTTTTCAGTATTGGTTGTTTTGGCCTAGAGTTTCTAACTCATTATTCTAGGTGTAAAGTTATTTCTAATCGAAAACTAGTTAGGGTATATGGGGCAAAATTAGTCATTAGTTCCATTAAAGCTAGGAAACACGTAGCAAATTACATTTAAGCCCCTAAACTTTCTAACAATTGACAACTTTGGCCCTTTGAGTTAAAATTAATTAACTCTCCTTTAAATTATAACCCCTTTCAAATACAAAAACCTTTTTTGTTAATTGTGAGATGTTTTTAGAAACCCGTTTGATGAAGTAAATTTGAAATCACTCTCCCCCTCAAACAATGACACGTTTTCTATTTAAAGAGTTGTAGTCATTAATTGAGTGTCAAATTTGTTTTAAAAGCACAAACTGATTAATTTTCTAACAACACTTTTTTCACCATGGTTAACACAAATTATTTTGAAGAATCAATTAAGAAAAATTATTTGGTTAAAAAAGAAGACTTCTCTCCTTTATGAAGAAATAATGCACAGAAATGTACATTACTATTTTAAGCAAACATGGGTTATGAACAAAGTATGCATAACCCATGATGCATAGATATGAAGTAATCCATGCGCGGGAAAAACTAATTACCTGTTGTCAAGAACATCTGTCTTTTTGACGACATGCTTTCCTCAGTCTGAAAAGCGGGTTGCAGTCTGAAATAACTACAAGCCATGAAGACATGTTTTAAAAGTTTGAACTTATGCTTGAACTTTATTTAAAGACCCGTGTCATTATTAAACGACATTTCTAGGTTCGTAAATATTATTGATTTTCAAAAGACATGTCTTGAAAAAATATTTTTGGTATTTTTTATTTTCTAATTTTTATGGTTTTTGTAGGTTTTATATTTTTGTATTTTCTTTTTGGTAATTTTGTGAATATGTCCGCAAGTTGATAGTCCGTCGTCAAAAAGTAAAGTTCAACCACATCATTTTCCAGTTGCTCGCTTATGAAATGGTGACGTATGTCGATGTGCTTTGACCGAGAATGCTGGACATTGTTGCAGCAGAGAGAAATAACACTTTTGTTATCACAGTACAGATTATTGAATGCCAAGCCGTCTGTTAGCTGTGATCTCATCCAAAGGATTTGAGCACAACATCCAGACATTGCAATGTATTCAGACTCTGTTGTTGAGAAAGCAGTGCTTTTCTACTTCTTCGATGGCCAGCATACTAATTTGTCTCCTAAAAATTAAGCACTTCATGATGTACTTCTGTAGGTATCCTGACAACCTGCATGATCAACATCTGCATAGGCCGTTAATGCCATAGCGGTGTCCTTCGGATACCAAAGACCCATGTTAATAGTTCCTCTGAGGTACCAAAAGACCCGCTTAATTGCTTCAAGGTGCTTTTTGGTAGGCGTAGCCTGATACCTAGCACACATTGTTAGCATCAAAATATTGAGTCGAACAAGGAAGCTCAGTCACTCAACGAGGAAGCTTCGGTCTTTAATTAATTATATGTTGTAATAGGCTAGAAAGGGTAAACGGGCTCGTTTATGTAATCTAACAGGTCACGTGTTATGGGCTAAAGCCCAAGTAATCCCATGTAATCCCGAGCCCGGCCTAAGTTAACATTAAACCCGGCCTATGGCAAAAGCCTATCCGGCCACAAGGGTATAAATACCCCTCTCCAAGTGTGGAGAGGGTGTTAGTCTCATTTGTTTTCACACACATTTGTTAGATTTAACCATCTCATTTTTCTCCTCTCTCTTGTTTCTCTCTCTCAAAATTCATTCACTCTCCTTTATATTTTTCTTGGTTCAAATGGGAAGTGAAAGTATTTCGGGTTTCCTACATTTGGTATCAGTCGCCACGGGTGGGTTTAGTGTTTAGTTGTGGTAAAATAAGTATAGCTTATTTGAAAAGTTTGCTCTAGCTTATTTTCAGGCTTAATCCATCTCGTTTTTCAATTTTTTTTCTCTTTCTTCGTAATTTTTTTTCTACAAAAGATGGATTACGTTTCTTTGTAGGGCTATTAGATTATATGGGCTGAAATTAATTCTTGGGTCACGGCTTATATATATTTTCTACTACAAACTTGATTATCACGAGTTATAATCTTTGATCCAAATAATATTAAAACACCGTATGTTGTGTTCTTGTGACTTATTAATAAGCCTTTCAAGGTCGTACCTTATTTTTTCTTTGTTTTATATTTTAAGCTTTTTTCGTTAGCTTTTGGTGTCTTATTTGAGCTTATTAGTTGCTTATCTCGTTGGCTTATTCTTGTGATAAATAAGCTGATAAGATTACGTGTTATCGTTGTCTAAGATTGTGACCATAGACCCACAACCGATATCTCATCCTTTGAGGATATGAGAACAAAATACCAGAATATTTTGATAGTCTTGCCCCGAACCCTCCTTTAGCTTGCGTTACAAGGTCATACGGCAAGTAGGTACCAAGAAGTTTGTCCCAAATAGGAAAAAATGCTTAGGAATCAACTTGACCAGGTACTCCATCTTCCCGTTCATGCAGTGAAAGCATTAATTTACTGTTAATCTGGAAAATCCAGGTGTACTTTGGAAAGACAAAGGAGATGGTATGCACCTTGCGTCCGCCTTCTGAACTGCTATCTATGACACTTGTTGGAAAATTTTAGTGGAAAATGTGTTTTCACTAACTTTGGACATAGATAATTATTAGTAAATATAATTATTAAATGTAAGGCCAGGTTGAGCCAGTATATGTCCAAAACAGAGTTAGTGTGAATGAGATATCGAGTCTCAAAGAAGGAAAGTTGGAATGGAGGAAAATGGTTAAATGTCAGTTACGAGCTCGTTTGGTAACTGCAAATTAATGTGTCCTTAATTGACAATTGAATTGGCTGTTATTATTTGTTTCAAAGGTTTATAACTGTAAATTAATGGGTCATTAATTGACAATTTAATTGGCGGTTATTATTTGACTCAAAGGTTTATAACAGAAAATTAATGAATCATTATTAAGGCATTAATTGACATTGATTGCACCATTACACCATATGCATATGAATGTGTATAAATAGATGGCAATCTCAACTATTCCAAGATACGACCACAACAACAAGAAAAAACACACAAGAGAGAAAAGCTCCATTAACAAGTTTTCCAGCAGTCTTGTCGATCAGAAGCACTCTGTTTTCCGTGATATTTCAGGCAAGTATGTCAGGTCCGGCTGTACAACAGCTTTGGACGTTGTACCCTGGGAAACAGACGGCGAATCTGTTTTAAGGGAATCGTGTTCAACACGAGCCTCGTTCTTTTACTGCTTATGTTATCTGTTTTTCTTTACGTTCATTTACTTGTTAATTATTCGATCTACGCTATTAAAAGTATGCAGGTTTCCCAACATAAACAATATCTAAAACATATCAAGTACATGCATGACTCAAAGAATCAAAATTAAACACATGCACTTCCATAAAAAAATTAAACAACAATTTAAGGTTTTTAAGGATGACTTACAACACAAAATGGATGAAAGAAAATGATCAAACACAGCCCTTAGATGGGTGTGTAGGGGCTTCCGAATCCACAAGGAGCAAACCAAGACTAAATCAAACCTTCTAATATACCCAAACCTTCTAAAATCAAACCCTTGTTACTCCAATATGCGTTAATTTGATCAAAACCCTAAAAACCCCAAAATCTTTAAAAATCAAAAATTGAGGAAAAAAACCAATTGATGTGGTTTGATCTTTAAAAGGATGATGGGGGTTTATGTAGGAATGATTTGAGAGTAGATTGAAAGAGATTTAATGATTGTTGATGGTGGTTTTGGTGTTTTTCTTGTTGTTGTCGTCGTTCATAGTAAAAGAGAGAGGGAGAACACGTATTTTTTTGATATAATGTGATTGTGTGTGTTTTTAGAGGGGTCAAACCCTTATATACTTGGTCAATTTGACTAGTTAGTTTCTAAAGGGGAGTTTGGCTGTTTTATGATGTCAAAAGGGAAAAAGGGGTGTTTGGTTTCTAGTTTTGTAGGAGCTAATTAAAAAAAAATGGACTCCTGTAAAACGTAACTAGTGCGCCAGTTACCAACATAGTTGCTAATCAAGCGGAAAAACCAGAAAAATACTGAAACCTTGTTGAGTTTCATTGTAGAAATAGATCATGTGAAACATATCTATTAAGATCTTAATGAAAATTGACAACATCATATTACATATGCGTTTTTCATTCTTAAAAAACATTATGTAATAGGCGATATTGTTTAATTGTTTAGTCGGAAGACTTCCTTTAAAGTGGTTTTGTATAACGGATCTTACAAAACATTAGTGTTTTAAACAAAAGTCGATTAAAATCAGTTTTGTTAAGAAACACTATGTGATTGAGCACATTGTTAATAGTACCAAATTAGTTGTAAACTAATCACGGGACCTTGTATTAACAATATATTTGGAATGTCACGAGTGACATTAAAGGATCTGTTCTCGAACTTGTTAAAAGGGAGACCGATACTCGAGTTACGTGTACGATAGATGTTTTGAAGCATTCAGAAACCTTATGTGCCATAACTATGCATTATATGGTCTGACTGACATAAAAACTGAGTCCATGAGGGAATTTAACCTTAGGTAATGATGGATTAGCACTTCGGTATCATGTCATGTATATGGTGATAAGAGTTTGCTTTCAATGCAGCTGAGAATGGAGAGATTGAAATTGGGCAACTCTCCAACTGCTAATATCAAAGGAAAAGGAGATGTGATTTACATCTGGAAAAGAGTCTAAGTTAACCAATGTGTTGTACGTGCCAGAGGTTCATAGTAATCTTGTGTCCGGATGGTTGCTTAGTGAAATTTGGCTTTCATCATGTGTTTGAATCAAAATTGAGTTAACGAATAACATACTTTGAGTCTATATGAGGTTACACCTATAAATGTTTAAGCTAAACATATTTTCTAATGGTCATTTTAGTAAAATGAGTGTGAATTTAACTTATTTGATTCTTTAAACGTATGGCATGGCTGACTCAGACATATTTTAAATTATAACTCAATATGTTGCCTAATTAAACCAAATTGGATACCCATTTTTGTATTGACACGGACTATAAATTAAAACTTGTGTTGAAGCCAAATTGACAAGATTGTTTTTTCTCTCGGTTGAACAGAAATAACCGAACCCTTAATAGGATTCATATGGTTTTATGTGAATTAGAATTGATACCTACTAAGGTAGCGAATAGCGAGTACTTCATCATATTTGCTGATGGTAGTACAAAATATTGCTATGTACACTTACTTGAGAGTATGGATATAGACAAGATTGTTCTATATAAATAAGTTGAGAATCAAGGTGGTTCGAAGTCATATCGGAGGTGAATTTGTGTCTCCATTTCTAAATTTATGTGTTAAACTTAAAATAAGACACAAATATATTGCTCTCGATATAGAAAAGAATCGTGCCTTAGAAGATATGGTTAATGCCATGTTCGTAAGTCCTGGTTTAAGCCATGGCATGTGGGGGAAAGCGATTATATCGGCTACTTATCTTTTAGATATCCTTGTAAAGAAAGTAAGATAATTTTATGAACTATATGGGTGAGAAGAAAACTATCTTATAAGTATTTACAACTGTGGGGGGTATCTAGCTAAGATATCTGTATTGAACCCCAAGGTTCAAGAGATTTGACCTGAAACTGTGAATTGCATGTTCTTAGTATATGCTCATAACAGTAGTGCTTATGGTTTCTTTGTATTTGTAGATATACACAAGGATATGATAATGGAATAAAGAAGTGCTTCCTTCTTTGAAAATATATTTCCTTGTTCACAAAGGAAATTGGAAGATCATCTAGAATAAATGATGAAGTTGTCCAAGATCAGAGACAACGGGATGATAATGATCTCCAAGATGAGAGATAAGATCAACCCAAAGAAGAAGAGGTTGAACCTAGAAGAAGCAAAAGGGCAAAAAGTCGAGAAATCGTTTGGACCCGATTTTGTTTCTTTTATGGTAGGAAATCAACCTACTTCTTATCGAGAAGCGGTAACTTCCTCGGAATGGCTCAATGAAAAGAATCCAATAAAAGTGAAATAGATTCTATTATACAAAACATACTTGGAAGCTCGTGGTTTTACTTTCCCGTTGTAAACCACTAGGCTATAAATGGATCTTCAAGAATAAGATGAAAGCCGATGGCACCATTGCCAAGCACAAAGCAAGATTGGTAATCAAAGAATTTAGACAACGCGAAGGTCTAGATTACTTTGATACTTATTCTCCTGTTACGCGAATAACCTCGACTAGAATGGTACTTGCTATTGCCGCATTAAGGAATTTGGAAGTTCACCTAATGGATGTGAAACCGACATTTCTAAACGGAGATTTAGAAGAAGAAATATATATGAACCAACCACAGGGTTTCATAGCTCCTGGATTAGAGAGCAAAGTTTGTAGGCTTGTTAAGTCATTATATGACTTAAGGAAAGCTCCAAAACAAGGACATCAAATTTCACCATATCATGTAAGAATGTGGATTCGAAATTAATGGATGTATATGTGTACTCCTGTGTTTATACATAGATGGTATAATTATCACTAGAAGTGATAAGAAGATAAACAAATCCACTAATGGTATGTTGGAGTCAAGATTTGACATGAACTTCATTAGTTGTTGGATATGGTTCTTGGATGTGAACCAATATGGATTTGTGTTAAGTCAAAAACATTGTAAGGACAATATTCTTGAGAGGTTCACTGTGGGGGGTTCCGGCCAAGCTAGAATTCAATGACATCTTTTAATCTAAAGGTGTTGCCCATTTTAAATACTCAAAGAATATTGGGCATCTTATGTGTTTAATGACATGCGTCTGGCCTGATTTAGAACTCATAGTCAGGTTAAGTAGATATACCAGTAATTCAAGTGGGGACCATTTGAATAAGTATTACATGAGTACTATGATTGCATTATGGAAGATATACGGCTACTATCAAATGATAGAGTAATGCAAATACGGATTCTTGGAGGAATAAGAATCTAGATCCACTAGAGCGGATGTATTTACGCTAAGTGGAAAGCTATGTCTTAGAAATCTTGAAAGTATTTCAAACACACGCTTATAGCCAAATCTATGATGATATCTAAATTTATCATTCAAGATAAATTTATAGAGTATGCGGGATATTTACCTTAATTCGTAAAGGACATACCAAGATGGCGTAAACCGGTAACGGCCATGTTTATAAAGTGTGATAGTCAATTGAATTTTGACAGAGCTCATATCACAATGTAAAACGGTAAGTCGAGACATATTCATCATAAATGATGATTGGTGCGACAACTACTCTCAAATAGAGTTATCACGATTGACTGTGGAAAGTTAGTGGATAACATCGCGGATCCGCTTGCGAAAGGCTTAAGCAGAGAGTTAGTTAGAGAGTCGTCTAAAGGAATGAGACTAAAGTCCTTAAAGGAATGGGTTTCTATAAAGGAAAACCTAACCTAGTTGACCGGAGATCCCAAGATCTAGGTTCAATAGGACAACCTAATCATATAAATGTGGGGGAAGTCACGTCAATGTGGGGGAGTTACTTAACTTGTAACTTCCTAGTTCATTCCTATAACAATGTGACTTTTTGAGAGGTTAAATCTATGGCTTTAATAATTCAAGATGAAATCATAAAGCATAACGGTTCAAGATGAAATCTAAAAGTATATGTTTTTAATGATTCAAGATGAAATCACCTATGTGAGAGAGAAGTGGGGTCGCTTCGAAGGGAATTGTGGGGGCGCAATTCCTAAGAGCTCTTGCAGAATATGAGGACTTGACAATGTCAGGGAGAGTCGTGTGTGAGTGTGTATTGTCGTCTATGTAAACAGAGGCTGAGTTCAAGGACATTGCGTCTACTCAGATCTTGGAGGCTAAGTGCATCTCACAAAGGAAGGTTCAAAGGGTCACACCTACCTATCCTATGCAGGACTCAACCGTAGAAATTTTGCCAAAAATTTCGAGTGTTTTCGACCGATTTTCATTCATGTGGGGGATTGTTGGAAAATTTTTAGTGAAAAATGTGTTCACTAAATTTGGACATAAATAATTATTAGTAAATATAATTATTAAATGTAAGGCCAGGTCGAGCCAGTATATGTCCAAATAAGAGTTAGTGTGAATGAGATATCGAGTCTCAAAGAAGGTATTTGGAATAGAGGAAAAAATGATTAAATGTCAGTTATGAGTTTTGTTTGGAAACTGACAATTGAATTGGCTGTTATTATTTGTTTCAAAGGTTTATAACTGTAAATTAATAGGTCATTAATTGATAATTTAATTGGCGGTTATTATTTGACTCAAATGTTTATAACTTTAAATTAATCGGTCATTAATTGATAATTTAATTGACGGTTATTATTTGACTCAAAGGTTTATAACAGAAAATTAATGAATCATTATTAAGGCATTAATTGACATTGATTGCACCATTACACCATATGCATATGAATGTGTATAAATAGATGGCAATCTCAACCATTCCAAAAAAGACAACAAGAAAAAAACACACAAGAGAGAAAAGCTATATAAATAAGTTTTCCAGCAGTCTTTTCGATCAGAAGCACGCTGTTTTCCGTGATATTTCAGGCAAGTATGTCAGGTCCAGAAACAGACGACGAATATGTTTTAAAGGAAGCGTGTCCAACACGTGCCTCGTTCCACGACCTTTTACTGTTTTTCTTATTTATCGTTCATATTGTCTGTCTTCTGCTTCTACCCAATTCTGTCTGATTTATTTTATGTTGTTTAATTTCTGTTAATTATTATTAATTGTAATATGATTTTATTTTAATAAAAGTGTACATGTTTCTCTACATAATCTTTGCCATATTTGCAAGAAAACATTAAATAAAATAATACGCGCAGCAAATCAAGTATATGAATTAAATCTAGGCGTATACATGCAAGACATGATATAATTCAAAAGTGTAACCCTAATGCCAAAACGAGTTGACTCGTGATGCCACTGTTGAGATTTAACATACTAGATAACCAGTTTACCTACGAGTACGCAGTGGAATGGATCTAGTTAAGGCACATAGATTAAAACTTAATAAAGTAAATAATTATAACATTAAAAGCAAATAATTACTTACCTCTTGATCTTGAACTTGAAACGAGTTTAGCAGTTAAATTACTGCCGTGGTTGCTCACACAAACATGTCAACGAGTATAAGTTGATTGCTAGTCTTCCTGCACAATCCAAACTCCAAGCGTATACCAATTACCAAACGCACCTTGTGAGCTTCCTTGTAATCGAAAACCAAACGAAACCCTAATTCAGTTAGGGTTTAACCGAATAACCAAACACCCCTAATTCGGTTGCTTAAAACCGAAAACCAAATAAACCCTAAGTGGGTTTATGCTTTTGTCGAGCTAGGAGAACCACCAACGAACACCACGTAAGAATCTTGAATCAAACAAGAGAATCGAAAAACCCTTTTGGGGCTTTGTCGAATTCGATGGAGGGGAGAACAAAGGATTTTCGGTTAGGGTTTTGAGGGAAGAGATGATACCGAAACAATTTAGGGTTTTAGGGATTTTATCAATTAAATGAATGAAGAATGAAGTGAGGGGTATGTGTTTATATAGGCACATAACCCTACCCCAATTCATGTAGGACAAGGAAACCAAAGTTTCCTTCCCCCCTTTCTCTTTACCCATAAACGAACCAAACACCCCTACTAGAACCCTCTTTGGGTTCGGCCAAACAATGGCACCCCACGGGTTTGAGTTTTGTTCGTTTAAGTCCCTCGGTTTCGTATTTTAAATATTCGTTATACTTTATTAAACAATTAATAGTAAATAACGATTATTTAATTATTGTTGTGAAGTAAAACATACTCTATGTGTTTAACGCATGTGCCCCCAATAAGCTCACGTATTTCTAATGTATAACTTGCGGAACCGACTACCATTTTCCAACATAATGCAATATCAAAGCTATTCACAAGGAGCAATTAAGGGTGTGTTTGGTAGGGAGGGTTGATAGTGGAGAAATGGAAATTAATTCAATTCTCATGTTTGGTAGAGAGAATTAAAAAAGTGGAGAAATCAAGAGAAATTGATAGAGAAATGGAGAGATATATGTAGTGTAATTTAACAACATTCATTTCCATCATTTTGATAGAGAAACTAGAGAAATAGATTTTTTTATAAAAAAATAGTTTTTTTTTAAATTTTTTTTTAATTGCTTCCGGTTAAAATTTGATTAAAATATGAATTTTGTTATAAAAAAAAAGAAGTTATTTTTAATTTTATAATCTCTTTTCAATTAGATGATTTTCAAAGAAAAATAAAGATTTTTATGATTATTTTTTATTTTAATTCTCTGGCGCTACCAAACGGTGGAATTCAATAAATTTCTCACTCAATTCCATTTCTCTGTCTCTGCTTCATTTCTAATCTCTGAAATTCTCTCTACCAAACGTGTCCTAAAAATCTAAAGAAGCCCAAATGCAAAAAATACAAATGGAGCTATTCGTGAAAACAAGTGGCAGTGAAGTTTTGGATCTATCCTCATATTGTATGCAAGATCTGTTAAAAGAATTAACAATTCAAATTAAACTAACAACGAACAAAACCCACGCATATCAAGATAGCATCCAAGCGTTGAGTGAATTTGAATGTACGAAGAAGAAGATGAAATGGGTGAAAAGTCAAACAGGTCAAATAGCTTTGTATTGGAATATGTAAAAAAAATGAAATAATTACGTGGAAAAAAACTGCTATTACCAGTTTTCGTAATGCACAATGATAATTTTTGGGTAAAGTATGTAAAATGAGACATGAGAAAATGTAGATAGTTCATAAATGAGGTTTACCCTATAAAAAATATGTAAAGTTGCAAATATTTAACTTTGTTTAGTGCAATTCTCATCTAAACATATTATTTGAAATATAAACTTACAAATACAATATCATTTTTCATTATTATGTAAAAATAATTTTTTTTACTTAAGTATGTAACTTATACGAAATACTCTTACTACGGTATATTGCTTTTTTACTTGTAAACAAGTGATTATATTCACTTGGGTAAGATCCGGCCCATCATTATTGGGATAATTCCGTATTACCCCCAATAAAACTATCAAAATTTCATATTTCTTCAAACATGCATCAAAATCATTGTACATTAAGCATTATTCACTTATAAGTTGAGCAAATATGACATTTTAAGATTTATATTGAGTAAAAATATGAAATTATCCCTATCATTATTTATCCACCTATTCACATTCACAACATATAAGAGCATCTCCAATAGGTAAACAAACTAAAAACTTTTCACTATAAGAAAAAGTTTTTTGAAAAGGTTTTTCTTATTGCAACAAAAGCTTTTAGAAAAGACCGGTAAACACCAAGTCTTTTATAAAAGTTATTGTTATTTAACGTGCATTGCAATAAATGTTTTAAATACAAAATAACACCAACACCAACACCAAGTTAACAGATTTATCAAAGACAACTTCAACTTCCCTCTCACTCTTCATATCAACCTGATCCGAATTCGGTTCACCCCCACTCCTTGAATAGTTCTCAGGATCAAACTCTTGAGACAACAATGAATATGGGTTTGAAGTGGGAATATTAGACGAACTAGTAGGATCATTTTTACCTTCATTCTTTACGGTAACACTAGTATAAGAAGACGAGGGAATTTCAACGGCTTTAGAAGATTGTGTCTTTGAAAAAGTATGCGCAATATTGAAACCATCTTTGGCAAAAGTAGACCCATTAGGAGCTCCGTTCTTTGGCGTGTTTCCGTAAGCCTTTGGCTCAAATCTGACCTTCTGTTTGGTAGGCTGCCAAGCAGCCTTACCAACAGTAACACCACTACGATTAGTATTAGTAGAACCTGTTTTAATTTGTGTTATTCATTTCCCGACAACCTTTTGGCGAAAACATGTACTCGCAAAAAGATTTGACCAAAATATTGACCAAGTAATTGTGTGATTAATATACACTTAGTGATTAGTTAATGAGGTGGTGACGTATCGTGGCTTTTTACGAGGAAAGTTTTAACCAAAATGTTGCCTCTTTTAGTTTTAGCTTGCTTGCATTCGACTATATATGATCAAATATTAGTGCACATTTAGTAAGATTTAGTATTGAATTTGTTTTTTAACGAGCTGATAACGTATATAACTGTTGCTAATTTTAGTTTTTTGATTATCTTAAGTTTATATATAGATTTGTAAATTGCAATAACTTTTAAATATTTTGGACTGATAGAAAATACTGTGTTAAGTACATAATGCAAAATGAAGTCTGAAATGAGTTTTTTCGTATATGCTTAAATATATATATATATATATATATTCATGAGCTACAACTTTATACCACCATTCATCCCCTCCCTCATTACGAATAAAAAAAACAAGACTAAGAACAATGGCAGTAGAGTAGTGTAGGAGAAGTAACAACACAATGGTGGTCCACCTCTAATTATACTCTAGTAGCAACTCGAAAGCTAGTAGCTTTATTCTTTAAGAACCTTCCTAGGCTTAGCGGGTTGATCAATGTTGATGATGGTGATATCATGGTGAATAATACCACGGGTGTTTTGCTAGAAAAGCTACTAGCTTTCCTCAATACAGGTGTCGTACGTGAGATAAATGATGAAGTTGAATTCAGGCAATGTGTTGAATTAGCGATGGACTTGGGCTAAATGAGAATCAACTAAAAAAATTTAAAGACGAGGTTATGAAAAATGTCGGGGACTTTTTTTATAACCTCGTCTTTGAATTTTTTTTTAGTTGATTCTCATTTAGCTCAAGTCGCATCGCTAATTCAACACATTGCCTGAATTCAACTTTATCATTTATCTCACGTAAGACACCTGTACTAAGGAAAGCTAGTAGCTTTTCTAGCAAAACACCCGTGGTATTATTCACCATGATATCACCATCATCGACATTGATCAACCCGCTAGGCCTAGGAAGGTTCCTAAAGAATAAAGCTACTAGCTTTCGAGTTGCTACTGGAGTATTATGGACCACCACCGTGTTGTTACTTTTCCTACTACTTGGGTTTTAAAAAATGCGATGCGCGCCTAGGCGATAAAGGTCAAAAAGCCGAGGCGAAAACACGCGCATCACGTACGCGGACATTTTTATAAAAAAATACTTGTAAATTATATATAATGCACAAATATAATTGATACTTGATAAATTAACCCTTTTAAATATATATAAATAAATATATAATACTTATAAATATATAATAAGGATCAAAATTCACAATTGTAGTATAACCGGGAAGCTGAATTCCTGGGTCGTTTTCCCAACGAGGCGTGAATGGACGGTCGAGTGACGTTTGATACCAATGCTTGAATTAACTAAGATTTTGTTTGATTATGACTCCTAAAACTACGGGAAAAACAAATTAGGCATTCTAATTTAACAACTAAGCACAAAAATCAAATACGAAAATCCTAAAAAGACACTAAATTATCAACTAAGTCAAGATTAAACCCTAAAAATTCAAACTTAGTTTCTAAACCTCTAAAATGTTAAAAGAAAATTTTCTAAAAAGGAATTATATTTTTTTGACTTTTTATTATTTTTTATGAATTAAAAACTAATTTAACCTATTAAAAATCCAAGAAAATAGCAAATTAATTCCTAAAAATTCTAAAAAATGATTTTATACTTTAGAAAAGTATAAAATGTGATAAAAACTCAGAAAAGTATTTTACACTATTTTTTATAATAAAAATCTATTTTCTAAAATTAATTTAAGAAGCAAAAAATGAAATTTAAAATCTAAAAGTGATGAAAAAGATTTTAAACTTTGTAAACCTAAAACTATTTATTCTAAATCTAAAAACTATTTTTTTGTATTTTTCTGATTATTTTAACTATTTTTAATTGGTTTTCTAAATTTTTTAACTTTGGAAAATAATTAAAAATAACAAATAAAAGAGGAAAAATCTAAAAAAAATGCAAGAAAATCCTAAAAGTTATAAAGATCCTAAGAAAAATAACCTGGATAAGCCAGCTTATCAAATAAGCCCGCAAAAGCTAAAAATAAGCTACGACTTATTATAAGATTTTGGGCTCAAAAAGTGTTTAAATATAGAGTGTGCACAAACTCTACCGGATGAGCTATTGTAGCATAGCGGTAGAGAGTGTGTGTTATAAAGGGTTGAACGAGGTAGAAGTCAGGGGTTCGAGCCTTGCTCACCCTTGACCTCCCTTGTTCCCCTTTTGCTTTTTTAAAAAAAATTTTTTTTACAAACTTATAAATCACCTAAAAATAAGCAACTTTAAAACTTGAAATTATTTTTGAAAATCAATAATAAGCCCAGAAATAAGCCATAAAGATGACAGATTTGGCTTATTTTACTCTAAGTCTAATAGACTTAACTTTTTTACATTTTAAGCACAAATAAACTAAGGAAACTACAAAATAAGCAATCACAGGTACAAGACTACACCTAATAAGCAAATGTAAACAAAAATAAGCTAAGAAAATGAGCTAAAAAGCACTAAAAAGCCAAATAAGCCAAATGGCCAAAAGTTGCAGGCCCACAGCCAAAAGGGGGCACCTTTGGGCTTATAAATAAGCCACTAGATAGAACCTTATGGCTTAAGGGCTTATATGCCCTGAAAGCTTGAACAATAAGCTTCTAAAATCAGCAAATAGATTTGAGTTTGAAACTCAAATAAGCCACAAAAAGGGCTTATGAAAGTGGTTGTTCACAAAGGCTCAACACTTAGCATTTTTTTCTTCAAACTTTTTCAAAGATTGCTACTTTTGGGCATAAAAATAAGCTAGCAAACAGATCCTTATGGATTCAAGACTAACAAACATATAAAATTTGGACATCAAGGAACTTATAACAACAGTCAAAAATCATTTTGAAATAAAGGATAAGCTAGAAAATTGAAATGAAAAAGGTATTTTTTTTTACACAGCATGCATACTTTGACATATTTGGTCAACACTCAAATCACAATTGCAGGCCATTAGGTCTTTGTTATCACTTGTTTTAACACTCTATTAAACATAAAAACAAACATATAATACCCCTTTTGAAAATCTAAACCTATAAGCTGTAATGAACACCCTTAGTCTAACAGATTTAAAGGATAAATATGTTAAGCTATGATTTTGAGATTTAAACCTTGAAAACTCAAACAAACTGGTTTTTATTATGATTTAAGATCAACCAAAAGTCACCCAAGTGTTTTTAACCAAATCAACCCATTTTCAATCCATGAACTCAGTTAAACCAAACACCCTTTTAACTTTTGCTTTTGGTATTTTTAACTTGATTAAGGCTGATTTAAGCCTCAACTTGCAAATACCAGATGTTTGATAGCTTATTTAGAACATCATGAACAAATTTTAACAACTGAATAAGCCAAAATTGGGCTAAAACAGATTGTGCAAGTTTCTAAGTTACTTTGACAGATTTTAAGGAAAAACTTGCACAAATAACTTTTAAACTACAAGATAAGTTAAATAAGCATTAAACATCATAATCAAACATACATAAGCAGTTATAAGCAATAAATAAGCGCAATAAGCAATTGAATAGTAAATAAGCTAAAAATGGAAAAATGAAGACTTACAAAGCCTTTGCTTAAAGCAAGGCTATTTAAGCTTTTGAAAGCTGATCTACAAGCTCTAGCTTGTCAAAGACAAGCTAGTAAAGTCCATAAGCCCATCCAAATTTGGCTTATCATCCAAAAAGCAGTTGTGGTGTTTTGAGGGTGATATCTTTTTTGTGAATTTTTTTTTAAGTTTTTAATATTTAAGTGAAAACAGGTTATATAATAGTTTAATAAAGAGCTTATGAGAGCTTTTGAAAGGATTTTAACAAAGGAAGAACAAGAATTCAAGCTTTAACTTAAAATCTTCAAACTTTCATTAAAACTAAAATAAGGTTACAAGACTTGGAAAAGTAAAAGTGCATTAAGATAAATATAAGCTGTAAAATTAACTAAGTTAAGACTAAAATAAAAGATGAGATATCATAATGGCTTACAAGGGGTCCTACTTATACTAAAAACTTTAAATCCTTGGTCTTCATATTGTGTTTCTTTTGTGAGACAAAACTGAGGATGTGCTTCTTGTGTGAGTGAATCAAAGTCTTCAATCTTGGCCATTGATCATCTTTTGTGCTTCTTTTGAAATCATCATAGCCGTGGGATTGTGCTTAACCAATGAAATTGTGTGGGATTGCCAACATGGCAATGCACCATGTGACAAGGGTTTTAGTGGGTTGAGGGTGAAGGTTTAATCCTTAGTGTAAATCGAGTTGTAGGGTAAAAGGTGTGGGGGAGACACGTGAATAGTATCTTGGCGGGAAAAATTAGTATAAACGTATCAGAGGTGAAAGTTTGGGGTTTTGGCAATTTTGGCCCTTCAACTTATATACATGTATTGCATGATTCGTCCTTGGTGGTGTGAAGTTTATGGGGTTGGCAGAAATGCCCCCTGAAGGTGTATAGATGTATTGCAAACTTCGTCCTTGTGGTGTTATAAACTATGGATTTTGGCAAAAACAGCCCCCAAGGTATATTAGTTAAATGCATGCATCGTCCTTGTGTTTATAACAGATGGGCTTTGGGCCGTTTGGGCTTATTCTTTTGGCCGGTTATTGGTATAAAAGGTTTTGGGCCTTTTGGGCCCATTTGGTCTTCAATAAATGTTTAAATGGGCTGACCCGGTCCATTAGATGGGTACGGTGGGCCCATTTAACATTTCTTCTTTTACGGCTTTGGCTTTGACCATTGACTTTGTCGGGGTTGACTTTGACTTAAACTTTTTTGGTCTTTGGCTTCGATTTTGACTTTGTCTTTTCACGCTTTTTTTTCTTTTTCATTCCGTGCTCGGTAAAAACGGGCTTACGTGAAAACAACGGCTGTCGGTACAATCAAATTGATAAATCCCCCCCCATACTAGAACTGAACATTGTCCTTAATGTTTTAAGAAAGGTCTCTGCGTCAATCTAAGGTCGTTTATGAATTATGCTAAAGATTAACGTTAGTCGATAAGATTTGGATATCGGATTCCCAAATGAAGCTGAGGATGTGAAGCTCTTGTGATCGAATGACAAAACCGCGAGCACGAGAGACTTCAAAAATCCGGGACAATCCTGGACAATAAACCACAAAATACACAAGCACACGAGAATGGAAGAGGCACACCTCCTCACGTTACACAGTTAGAAGAAAATAGAAAGAAGATAGAAGGATAAGCATGGGTTGCCTCCCACGAAGCGCTTGTTTAAGGTCACTATGCTTGACCCGTCCCCGAATTCATTGGTCCATGGGGAAAGTTTGGAGATCCGGGACAACCATCGGTGGTATGTCCTCTCCAAAGTAGTGCTTAAGTCTATGACCATTCACCTTAAAGTTTGGTCCGTTGGTTGAAGATAACTCAATGGTTCCATAAGGGAAAACTTAAGCAACGGTGAATGGTCCGGTCCAGCGGGTTTTGAGCTTGCCCGAGAAAATCTTAAGTCGAGAATTGAAGAGGAGGACTCGATCACCAACGTTGAAAACGCGGTTCTTGATCTTGGAGTCATGAAGTCTCTTTGTAGATCAAAGAGTTCTCGTAGGCTTGATCACGAAGTTCATTTAATTCATTTAATTGAACTTTCCGGTGATCACCCGCGGTCTTAAGGTCATAGTTGCAATGTTTCAGGGCCCAATAGGCCTTGTGCTCAAGTTCGATCGGGAGATGACAAGCCTTCCCGTACACAAGCTTGTAAGGCGTACACCCGATGGGTGTTTTAAACGCGGTACGGAAGGCCCACAAGGCGTCATCTAGCTTGTCCGACCAAGAAGCACGGTTTTCACCTACGGTCCTTTCTAGGATACGTTTCAAACCACGATTAGAAACTTCGACTTGCCCACTTGTTTGTGGATGATACGCGGTGGAAAGTCGGTGGGTCACCCCATATTTAAGCATGACCTTTGAAAATTGGTCATTGCAAAAATGGGTACCGCGATCACTAATGATGGCACGGGGAGTTCCAAATCGGGCGAAGAGAGATTTGAGAAATTTGCAAACAACTCGGGCGTCATTGGTGGGGAGCGCCTTTGCTTCAACCCATTTTGACAAGTAATCGACGGCCACGAGTATATACTTGTTCCCTCGTGAAGACGGGAATGGTCCCATAAAATCGATGCCCCACATGTCAAAGATCTCACAAACTTGGATTGCATTTTGTGGCATTTCATCACGTTGTGAGATTTTTCCTTGACGTTGACAAGCGTCACACCGTGTGACCAAGTCATGGGCATCTCGGTAAATCGTTGGCCAATAAAATCCGGCATCAAAGACTTTCTTAGCAGTGTAGTTGGCACCGTGATGTCCACCGGTGGGACCATCGTGGCAAGCCATGAGGATGTCATGGGCTTCTTGGCCAAAAACACACCGCCGAATCACTTGATCCGCACATTAAACATGTGGGGTCGTCCACAAAAGTAATTGTTCACATCTATTGTAAGAATTTTTCTTTTGTTGGCTGATGGGTAAATCCCCTTTCACAGCAAATTCCCCGCATGGTAGTTTGCAAGATCGACAAACCATGGGGTATTAGCATCACCACGAAAAGTTACCATACCAAGAGTTTTAAGAGGAAATGTTTCGGTAATTTCCTTGTTCTCGAGAACATCTTGGTGAGGATTTTCAAGTCTAGACATTTTGTGGTCGGCGGCAAGATCTCAGTCATTTTTTATCACAAATAGTTGACATCAAATCTTTGGGAGGGGATAATCCACACGCAGAGCAATCTCAGTTTAGCATCTTGCTTAGCAAGGAGATACTTAAGAGCCGAGTGGTCTGTGTACACTATTGACTTTGACAAGACAAGATATGGCCGGAATTTCTCGAAAGCATATACTACGGTTGAAAGTGTTTGGTCTTTCATTGCCCCAAGACCGCACGTACCGCAAAGTCACTTGCATCACACATGATTTCAAAAGGTAAGGTTCCCAATCGGGCAACTAGAATTGGTGCTTCAGTAATTTTTGCTTTAAGGTTTCAAATGCATCGACACATTCCTTAGAAAAGATAAACGGAGTTTCCTTCTCGAGAAGGTGGGTCATAGGCCGGGCGATTTTGGAAAAATCCTAAATAAATCATCGGTAGAATTGGCGTGCCGAGAAAACTCGAATACCTTAAACGGTAGTGGGGATTGAGGTTCGTAGTTTTGCAATCATACCACCTTGGGCTCCTATCGACCTCAATCCTGTTTTTTGAAATTTAGGCGAGGATAATTTCATCTTTGGACCATAAAATGGATTTTTTCCCTAGTTTAGACAAATTTGTGTCTTCCCACCTTTGAAGTTTTATCTAAATGGGCCATCGCAGGAGGAGAAAGGATTCTTTGAAGACCGAGAAAAGAAAGGAGAAGATAAGGAAAGAAAGAGAAAGAAAAGGGAAAGAAGAAAAGAGGAGAATAGATTGAGAAAATTAGAAAAGGGAAAGAATCAATCCTGGAAGAAAGATATATAATGAGAAAGGGACAAGAGGAAGAGAAAGAAAGAAAAGAAAGAAATGATGAAGAATTGAAAAGAAAGGAAAAGAATGAAGTGGAAAGAAAGAATAGAGGAGAAAGAAAAAGAGAAGGAAAGAAATAGAAATGGGGTAATAAGAAAGAAAGATAGGAGGAAAGAAATCTAGAAAGCGGAAGAACTAGAAAAGGAAAGAAGAAGAAAGAGGAAGAAAGAAAGAATGGGGAAATCTTCGAGAAAAGAAAGGAAAGAAGAAAGAAGAATAGAATAGAAAGTAAGAAACGGAAAAGGAAAAACGAAGAAAGAAGGAAAGTAAGAAAGGGAATGGGAAAGGGAAAGAAAAGGAAAGAAGACGGAAAAGAAGAAAAGATAGAAAGAAAAGAATGAAAAGAAGGAATAAAAGAAAAGAAGGAAGAGAACAGAAAGGAGAAAAGATAATGAAACTTCTCGAGGAAAGAAATAAAGAAAGAAAAGAACGAGGAAAGGAATCTGGAGAAGAATGAAAGAAGGAATCACTTGACGGAAAGGATATAGATAAATGGAAGAAAAAAGAATGGAATGAAGAGAGAAAGAAAGAAAGAAAGAATTAGAAAGTAAGAAAGAAGAAACGAGAAGAAGAGAAGAAGAAAGAAGAAACCGAGAAAGAAAGAGAAAGTGAAAAAAAAGGAAAAGGAAAGAAAGAAAGAAAAAGAAAAAGAAAAAGAAAGAAAGTGAAAGGGAGAACAAGAAAGGAAAGAAAAGACTTGAGGAAGAATGAAATGAAAAGAAAAAATAGAAAAGAAAGAAAAGAAAGGAAAGTGAAAGAAAGAAGAAAAGGGGAAAGAAAGAAATCAGAAGAAAGCTTAGAGAAATGGAAAGAAAGGAGAAAGAAAGAAGAAGATTGAATAGAGAAATCAGAAAGAAAGAAAGAAAGAAGGTAATAGAGAAATAGAAAGAAAAAGAAGGGAATATGAGAAAGAGAAAGAAGAGAAAGGAAAGAAAGAAGAAAAAGGATCATGAACGATAGAAAGAAGAAAAGAGAATGTTGAGAAAGAAAGGAGAAGAATGAAGATGAAACTGACAATGAGGAAGAAAAGGATACAGAATAGAAGGAAAGGAAAGAAAAAGGAAGAGAAAGAAAGAAAGAAAGAAATGAGAAAGAAGAAAAGAAAGAAAGAGAGAGGAAAACGAATCGAAAAGAAATCTATTAAGAGATAGAAAGAAGAAAGGAAAAGATGAAACAGAGAAAGAAACGAAAAGAGAAAGAAAGAAAGGGAAAGAAGAAAAAAGGTAAAGATAGATAGAAGGGGAAAAGAAGGTAGAGAAAGGAAGGAGAAGGAGAAGTAGAAAGAAAGAAAGAAAGAAAGAGAGAAACGAAGAAAGATAGGAAAGAAAAAAGAAGAGAAATTAGAAAGGATGAAGAAGGAAAGAAAGGAATAGAATGAAAGAAAGAAAGGAAGGAAAGGAAGAAATCAATATGAGAAATTTTGAGGGAGAAAGAGAAAAGAAAAGAAAAGAAGAAAGAAGAAGAAGAGAACGAAAGAAGAAGAAAAGGAAAGAACGAGAAAAAGGAAAGAAAGGAAAGGAAGAAAGAAAGAAATCGTAGAAAGAAAAGAGAAAAGAATAAAAAAGAAAGAAAAGAAGAAAGAAAGAGGAATGAAATGAAAGAAAGAAGAAAAAGAAAGAAAGAAAGAATAAGAAAGAAAGTAGGAAAAGGAAAGAAGAAATAGAAAGGAAAGAAGGGAAAAAATCTTAAGAAAGTAAGAATAGGGAAAGAAAGAAAGGAAAGAAGAGGAAAGAAAGAGAGAAAGTAGGAAAGAATAGTTTGACAGAAATCAGTAGAGAGAGAAAAGAAAGAGGAAAGGGGAAAAGAAATTTAGAGAGGAATAGAAGAAAAAGAGAAAGAAATGAAAAGAAAATAGAAAGAAAGAATAGAAAGAAAGATGAAAAAAGATGAAAATGAAAGAAAGTAAAAAAGAAAGAAGAAAGAAATAGAAAGAAGGGTTAGAGAAAGAAAGAAAAGGAAAGAGAAAAGAAGAAATGAATTAGGAAAAGAAAGAAGAAAGAAAGCGGAATGAGATAGAAGGAGAAAGAAAGGTAGGGAACTCTTTTGTATCGAGGGAAGGAAGAAAGAAAGAAAGAAAGGAATCCTTTCTGAGAGGAAATGACAGAATTAGAAAGGAAAGAAAGGAAGAAAGATAATCGTAGAAGATAGAAAAGAAAGAAGAATAATTTATAGGAGAGGAAAGATAGAAAGAGAAAGGGGATAGGGAAAGACGAAAAGGAAAGAAAAGAAAGATAGGAAAAAGGAGAAAGAAAGAAAAAGGAAAAGAAGAAAGAAAAGAAGAGATATAGAAAGAAAGAAGGGGAAATGGAAAGAAAGAAAGTTAGAGAAAGGAAGAAGTATAGAAAAATGAAAAGAAGAAAAGAAAGAAAAAGAAGAAAAGAAAGAAAAGAAAGGAAAGAAAAGAAAGAAAGGGAAAGAAAGAAAGAAAGATGAAACGAAGAAAGAACTTTAGAGAAAGAAAAAAGAAAGTACTAAGGAAAGAAAGAAAGAAGAATAGAAGAGAAAGAAAGAAATGAAAGAAAGAAAGATGAAAGAAGAAAGGCACGGATAGGGAGAAAAGAAAAGGAAAGAGAATGAAAAGAAAAGGAAAAGAAGAAAGGGAAGAAAGAAAGAAGAGAAATGGAAAGAAGAAAGGAAGGAAGAAAGAAAAGAAAAAGAAGGGAAAGGAAAGAAAGAAAGAAGAAAGGAAAGAGAAAAGAGAAGAAAGATGAAGAAAAAGAAAAGGAAAATGAAAGAAAGATGAAATGAAAAGATAGGTGAGAGAAAGAAAGAAGAGGAAAGGAAAGATGAGGAGAATAGAAATCAGTGAGAGAAGAAATAAGGATAAGATAGGAAAAGAAAAAAGAGAGAATAGGAAAGAAAAGAAAAGAAATGAAAGAAAGGAAAGAAGAAAGAAAGAAAGAAATTCGAAATCGTTGAGAAGGAGAAAAAAAGGGAAAAGAATAGAAAAGAAGGATAGAAAGAAAGAAGAAAAGATGAGGGAAGGAAAAGAAATACGAGAGAAGGAGAATAAAAGAAGCAAAGGGAAGGGAAAGAACAAGCATGGGGAAGAAAGAGAAAGAAAAGAAGAAAGAATAAAAGAATAGGAGAAAGAAAGAAAGCGAAAAAGAAAGAGAATGAAAGAAAAGAAGAAGAACCTAAAGTAAGAGAGAAAGATAAAGAAGAGAAAGAAAGAAAGGAAAGAAAGAACAGAAAGAAAGGAAAGAAAGGAGAAAGATGGGAGATAGAAAAGAATCCGAGAAAAAGAAAAGAAGAAATGAAAGGAAAAAAAAAATAAAAAAAAAAATAATAAAAAAAAAAAAAAAAGAAAGAGAAAGAATGCAGAAAATGGGAAAGAAATAGAAAGAAATTTCTAGAACAGGGAGAAGAAAAAGAAAGAAAGAAAGGAAAAGATGAAAGAAAGAAAGTAGAATGTAAGAAAGAAAAGAAAGAAGGAGAATAGGATAAGAAAGAAAGAGAATGAAAGATTGAGGAAAGAAAGAAGCAGCGGAAATAGAGGAAAGAAAGAAAGAAAAAGAAAGAAAGAAAGGAAAGAAAGAAAGTGAAAAGAAAAGAACGAGAAACGTGAAAAGAGAAAGAATAGAAGGAAAGGGAATAGAAAAACGAAGGAGAGGAAATCGTCCATGAAAACTTCCATGGTTTTCTCGATCATATCGTGAAAGATGGCAACCATACACCATTGGAGATCGTGCTGGAGCGTTGCTTGACACCGAAAAATGGCATGCGCACGCGATGGCAAAGTTCCGTCTGTTGGGGATGGTGAAAGTAATTTTTTCCATGGTCTATGGGGGTCAATGGATCTGAAAAATAGCCTCGGAGAATCCGTCTAAGAAGCAATAATACTCATTCTCGGCTAGTCTTTCGAGCATTTGGTCCATAAAGGGTAGCGGGAAATGGTCTTTCGGAGTTGCATCGTTGAGTTTTCGGTAATCGATGCAAACTCGCCATCCCGTTACCAATCTAGTAGGTATCAGCTCATTTTCCTCTCATTGGTAACAACAGTCATGCCCCCCTTTTTAGGGACACAATGGACTGGACTAACCCAGGGACTGTCAGAGATCGGGTAGATCAATCTGGCATCCAAAAGTTTGATAACTTCTTGCTTGATAACCTCATGATTCTTAGGATTAACCCATCTCTGATGCTGGACAGTGGGTTTAGCGTCTTCTTCCATTAAAATCTTATGGGTACAAAATGTAGAATCTATCCCCTTAATATCAGAAATCTTCCTGGATATAGCAAGGCTTATGTGATCTAAGAACCTTAAGAAGAGCGGTCTTGTCCTCATCTTTTAAGCCTTTAGCGATTATGACGGGTAATCTATCAGTACCCTCCAAAAACGCGTACTCAGATGATATCGTGGTAAGTCTTGCGAGCTCAGCTCGGTGGGTTCCGCACTAGAAGATTTCTACAGTCTTAAGTTCATCAAATTTTTGTTTTTCGGAGGGAGTGAAGTAATTGGGTATTGTTCAAATATTTCTCAAAGAGGAGAAGGTCCTCCCTCCGGGTCACAGTCCGGCATCACCGATTCCGGAAGAATATGAAATTATCAGCAAGATGTCCCTCGATTTCTTCCAACATGAATTCCCTCTCTAAAAGGAGTGAGACGAGAGGTGGTGAAGTAGAAAGGATCGGTTCCAAAGTTGGGGTGGGATTGCCACTCTCGGAGATGTTCGAAAATCCAAGTACTTCTTGAGCAAACTCCTCACAAACTATGTCGATGACATCGATTCGGTTGACCGATTCAATAGTATTGTAGGAGAATGACTTGTATCACAACTGTGAATGTTACGATTGGCATCGCTGTAAGAGGGGGCATTTGTTCACCCAGGTGACATCAATCAAAGCTCGTGCCGTCCTCAAGAAGGGTCTCCTGAGAATCAAAGGAGCCCGAGGATCGGCAACATAATCAACGACCACAAAGTCGGCTGGAAAGAAAAATGTTCCAACTTTCACGAAAACATCCTCGGCAATACCGGTTGGAGTAGAAATCGATCGGTCGGCAAGTTCAAGTATCATCCGGGTCTTGGTCAAATCTGGGAGACTTAGCTTTTTCCATATGGAAAGAGGCATTAGGTTGATGCTTGCACCGAGATCGGCCAAGGCTAAGCATACATCCATCTCCGGAAAATCACACGGTATAAGAAACCTACCGGGGTCTCCAAGTTTTTCGGGAAACTTTTTGAGGATAACCGCCGAGCAATTTTCATTCACCGGTGTTTTGGTTAGGTCAAGAATCTTATCTTTGTTGTTTAGGAGCTTCCTAAACATTGGTGCAAAAAAATATTGGGCATAGTGAAGGAGTGCATCGCAGAAACTTAGCTCGAAGTGGAGTTTCCGAAAAATCTCCATAAATTTCAAAGCTAAAAGATCGTCTTTTTCACGGAGCTTCTCCTTGTTAATCCTTGAAGGATAAGGTATGGTCTTGGGAGCAATAATGGGTTCATCAATTTGAGTCTGGACCACCGGAGGTTGGATGTTTTCGGTGCTCGGAAGCACCGTATCCTTTGTCACCTCGGTTTCTTGTTCCACCTCCTTAGGAAGAGTAGGAAACGAGGGGGGAATAGGGGTCCCTCATAAGAACACCACTTTGGGATGTGATTTCTTTCAAATCGCCTTTTGGTTAGCAACGGTGTTGCTAGGAGCGATACTGACCTGAAGTAGACGCGGTATTGGCATTCATGAATTTGGTCAACATGCTTGTCAAATTGGTCATTTGATTTTGTATGTTTTAGGTTTGGTTTTGCATGTTTTCATTAACCGCGTCATTGGCCTTGATGTAGTTTTGAAAATCATCTCTTGACACACCTGGTAGATTGACGAAAACGGTGTTTATGGTGAGATTGAGCTCTGGAAAAACCGGGGGTTTTGGTAAACCGGAATTCTGAGGTCGATGAATTAGACCTTGGTCGTAATTATTCCCCTGATTTTGGTTGTACCGGTTTTGATTGTTACCGTGGTTGTTTTGAACTGGAGGAAAACCGGGAGGTCAAACTTGATTGGCATTAGGAGGACGATAACCGGTATTTCCTTGGTTGTAGTTAACTGTAGCGGCTTGAGAAACATTACTTCTTGAAATGTTAGCACGATATTGTCTGCCATCTGGTGGCGGACAATTACGGTATAGCAATGAGACCACGCAAGTTACACAACTCTTCTTCTCGATCGCTTTGATGTGCGGGAGCTTGAGAGTTTTTGCTTATCGAGACGCAAGGCTTTTACCATATCTTTGTGTTCGGCAACTGGGTGATATTACTGAGGCAGAAGTGCTGCGTACTTACTTGGAAACATAGTTTTGCTTCATGATGACGAACTTTGAACTTGCTTTCAATGATGTATAAGCAATCACGGGGCCTTTTGTCCAAAAAATTACACCGCGGGGAATTCAAAGAATCTTTATTGATCAATTGTATCAAAGCATTGTTTAGAACGTATCAAGTTGTGCAATTCTGAAAAACCTGATGAGGGCTTATTGCTCCGAAGAGATCCTTATCGATCACATGCCTTCACTAAAGTATTCATCAAAACGTTGTTGGAAATTCGTAATCTCATTACGAAGATTAGTCGTTTTGGAGGGCGGGAAAAAGTTATTGATAAATTTTGAAACAAGATCATCCCAAGTAAGAATCGACCGAGGGGGTTCTTTTTCAAGCCAAATCCGGGCTGCCCCCTCGAGGGAAAATGGGAAAAGCATAAGCTTAACCGACGTATTCGGAACGTTTGGGAATTTCAAAGTAGAAGTGATCTTGTTGAAATATCGAATATGAGCATGAGGATCCTCTTTGTCATGTCCGAAGAATTGCTTGTTTTGAACGAGAGTGAGCAAACCATGTTTAAGCTCAAAGTTGTCCGCGGTGATTGCGGGAACAACAATTGCATCCTCGTAACCCTCGGTGGGTGCTTGAAGCAATTCTGCCATAGTACGTTGATCAGCCATCGTATCTTTGGGAGGCTCAACAAGATTCGGAGGAACTTGTTGTTGAGAGCGACGACGATTACGTCTCGGAATTGTGGAAGAATTATTATTAGGATAAGATCGAGAACGGGTGCGCATGCACTAAAAACAGAAAATATTTTTGTTGTTTTTGTTTTTGTTTATTTTAGAGAACAAATGAGACGGACAACTTAAACCAATAATCAACTTGTTTCACGGTAGCTCTCTAAAAGAAAAAACGCGCAAAAGAGCGGAGGAGCGGGAAAACGCGAAGCTATTAAAATCCTTCTCCTTTCGGGTCGTAGTTCTTAGGAACGACCCTCCTTATACCCCTCTTATAGTTTGTTAATCGTTTAAAGGTGAGCCGTACTTGACAAGCGACACAAAGGCAAGTTTTAAATCTTTTGTTTGGGAACTTATTAATGATAATACTCCAATGGAGAGTATTATTTTGTCTCTTTTTTTTAAAAGATAGTTGTAATATTGTATAATATATATATATATATATATATATATATAATATATATATATATATATATATATATATAATATATTATATATGTGTGTGTGGCGTGTGTGTGTGACTGTGTGTGTGAGTGTTCTAAATATTTATAATCAATAGAAATGAAAAATATTGTTGTATTTTTATTTTTTCCTTTTTTTTATAAGATAAATAAGCAATATGACTTCTAACGGAATAGGATCTTCAAAACTCGAATTGTTCAAACGAAAGATGACAATCACAACGCCTCCCCAGGCATGCGGCACCATTTTGATATGTCAGAATTATCACCCTTTATAACGTATATATTATAAATAAATATATACTTATAAATATTAATAAGGATTAAAATTCAAATTATAGTTATAACCGGGAAAGTGAATTTGGGGTGTTTTCCAACGAGGCGTGAACATGGCGGTCAATTGACGTTTTGATATCATGCTTGTAAGGATAAAGATTTTTTTTTTTTGATTGATTATGATTCCTAAAAACTACGGGAAAAACAAATGTAGGATTCTAATTTAACAATTAAGCACAAATCAATACAGAATATCCATAAAAGGCTTACTAAACTATCAACTAAGTCAAAATTAAACTTTAAAAATGCAAAATTAGTTTCTAAACCTCTAAAATGATAAAATAAAATTTTATAAAAAGAAATGATATTTTTTTAACTTTTTTATAATTTTTTATGAATTAAAAACTAATTTAAACTATTAAAAAAATCCTAGAAATAGCAAATAAATTCCTAAAAATTCTAAAATCAATGTTTTTCTACACTTTCGAAAAATCTAAAAAATGATAAAAACTCAGAAAATTATTTTTCACTATTTTTTTATAATAAAAATCTATTTTGTAAAATTAATTTAAAAAGCTTAAAAATGAAAATAAAAATCTAAAAATGATGAAAAAGATTTTAAACTTTGTAAACCTAAAACTATTTATTCTAAATCTAAAAAGTATTTTTTTTGTATTTTTCTGATTAATTTTTAACTATTTTTTAATATGATTTTCTAAATTTAAACTTCGAATGAAAATTAATTAAAAAATATAACAAAATAAATAGAGGAAAATCTAAAAAAATACAGAAAGTCCTAAATGTTATTATAAAGATATAAGGAAAAATAAGCTGGATAAGCCAGCTTATCAAATAAGCCCGCAAAAGCTAAAAATAAGCTACGGCTTATTATAAGATTTTGGGCTCAAAAAGTGTTTAAATATAGAGTGTGCACAAACTCTACCGGATGAGCTATTGTAGCACAGCGGTAGAGAGTGTGTGTTATAAAGGGTTGAATGAGGTAGAGGTCAGGGGTTCGAGCCTTGCTCACCCTTGACCTCCCTTGTTCCACTTTTGCTTTTTTTGAATTTTTTTTACAAACTTATAAAACACCTAAAAATAAGCAACTTTAAAACTTGAAATTATTTTTGAAAATCAATAATAAGCCATAAAGATGACAGATTTGGCTTATTTCACTCTAAGTCTAAAAGACTTAACTTTTTTGCATTTTAAGCACAAATAAACAAAGGAAACTACAAAATAAGCAATCACAGGTACAAGACTACACCTAATAAGCAAATGTAAACAAAAAATAAGCTAGGAAAATGAGCTAAAAAGCACCAAAAAGCCAAATAAGCCAAATGGCTAAAAGTTGTAGGCCCACAGCCAAAAGGGGGCACCTTTGGGCTTATAAATAAGCCACTAGATGGAACCTTATGGCTTAAGGGCTTATATGCCCTGAAAGCTTGAACAATAAGCTTCTAAAATCAGCAAAAAGATTTGAGTTTGAAACTCAAATAAGCCACAAAAAGGGCTTATGAAAGTGGCTGTTCACAAAGGCTCAACACTTAGCATTTTTTTCTTCAAACTTTTTCAAAGATTGCTACTTTTGGGCTTAAAAATAAGCTAGAAAATTGAAATGAAAAAGCTATATTTTTACACAGCATGCATACTTTGACAGATTTGGTCAACACTCAAATCACAATTGCAGGCCTTTAGGTCTTTGTTATCACTTGTTTTAACACTCTATTAAACACAAAAAAAAAACTTATAATACCCCTTTTGAAAATCTAAACCTATAAGCTGTAATGAACACCCTTAGTCTAACAGATATAAAGGATAAGTATGTTAAGCTATGATTTTGAGATTTAAACCTTGAATACTCAAACAAACTGATTTTTATTATAATTTAAGATCAACCAAAAGTCACAAAAGTGTTTTTGACCAATTCTGAGCTCTAACAAGGCGTTTCCAACACCAAAATGAGCCACGAAAAAAATATGGTTGCCGAATGATGAAACAACCCAACTGTTGAATCCAATACTTTCACAACAACAAACAAAACCACGAAATCCACCCGAGGCGACTGATACCAATTGTTGGAACCCGATTAACACTTCACTTCATATATCACAACACAAATCGAAACTAGAAATGAGAAAGGGAGGTGATGGTGTAGAGAGAGAGAGAAGAGAGAGAGAGAGAGAGAGAGATGAGAGAAAAAGAGAGAAAAAGAGAAGAAAAGATATATTGAAAAATGAAAACTAGATATTTTCTGAAAAGAAAATATCTATATTTAACTAGGACCCGGGCTCGGGTTTTACTTGGGATTAAGGTGGGGTGGGTCATGGTAAAGAGGTGTGTTCGAGAGAGAGAAAGAGTATGGGTCAATTGAGAGTTGGAGGGAGGAGTGTTGGAGAGAAGGGGACCGGGGAGGGAGAGTGGAGAGATGAGATGGGCGAACTAGAGGAGGATAGTTTGGCGAGGGGGTGAGATGGGGGAGGGGAGGAGAGGGGGGAACTTAGGCGGAGTGGGGGGAAGGATGGGATGGGAGAGGGTGGGTGAGAAGTTGAGGATGCCAGCTGAGCGAGAGAGAATTTCTTGGGGATGAGAGTGGGAGTGTTGATGAGGAGGAGGAGTGGTGGAGAGCGGAAGGAGTGAGTGAGAATGAGTGGAAAATGACGAGGAGAAAAAAGAGAAGAAAAGATATATTGAAAAATGAAAACTAGATATTTTCTGAAAAGAAAATATCTATATATATGAGATATTTTCTAAAAAGAAAATATCTAAATATATATATATACCCCTACACATCTGATGTGACGCGCGGGATATTTAACTAGGACCCGGGCTCGGGTTTTACTTGGGATTAAACCCGAAACATATACAATATTAGATTAACTATCGAGCCCGATTCCCGATATTATCCTATTACAACATTAACTAATTAAAGACAGAAGCTCCATCGTAGAGTGACCGAGCTTCCTTGTTCGACTCAATAAATTGAGGCTAACAAAAATTATGGGGAAGACAAACAGTGCTTTTGGGCGGGAAAAATTGATATAAAAACGTGCAGGGGAAAAGTTTGGAGAGAGGGCAAAAATAGCCCCCCAACTTGTATATATATATTGCATGATTCGTCCCTTGGTGGTGTGAAGTTTATAGGGTTGGCAGAAATGCCCCCTGAAAGTGTATTGATGTATTGCAAACTTCGTCCTTGTGGATACAAGTTTGTGGGGTTGGCAATTTCAGCCCCCATGGTTATTTATGATGGGTTTTGGGCCGTTTGGGCTTATTCATGGGCCGGGTATATTTAAAAAGGTTTTGGGTCTTTTGGGCCCATTTGGTCTTCAATATAACCCTTAATGGGTTGCCCCGGCCCATTAGATAGGTAAGGGTGACCCATTAAGAATTTCTTTGGTTTTGGCTTCGGGTTTGACCGTTGACTTCTCGGGGTTGACTTTTTGACTCACGCTCTTCACATTCCCGTGCTCGGTTTTGTCGATTTGGCTTCGTTTTTGTCCTTTTCTTGAATATCCGTTCCCTGCACAATACAAATGCAAAACATACAAATACAATGTATTTTTGGTATGTTTTTGGTCATTTTAGCTCGATTTTAAAGGTCAAAGGTATGTGTAATTAAGCACATACCAAAATCCCCCATACTAAGATATTGCCGTGTCCTCACGCAATGCTATAAGTAAACACTTAAGAAAGCTAAGAATCTCAATCCCCCTCGACTAATTACCTAGAAAAGTAGCTAAGTGTTCGCCAAGGGGAAATAAAGAATCAAAAGCTTTGAAAAGCCCCGTTTTCACCATTTTTTATATATTTACACTGACTACCCCTAATATTTTTGTATTTTTCAGTTTTTCTCAATTAACTAACATGTTCAGACTTTCATTATTTTCATAACTTTTCGGGTCACGGAATAAGAAGCATTTCAATCCTAAAATGCCCAAAAAGGATAAATTCATCGTTCCCGACTTTTCACTTGTCCCAACTAAGCTTAAAACGAAATCACTGTTAAGTACAAGTAAAGATGCTAAAACTACTCATACTTGCAATTTGTGAACTTTTCACTCCCGACAATTATTATATATCATGTGAGTGTGCTAATTTCAAATTTCAACCATGGATCAACACTTTTTAGAAAGTTGCAATATTTCTAAGCTTCACGTTCCACCCAAGAATAATGAGTTTGAAGGCGAGATCATCCATTGTTAGGGGACTTTCGTTCTCGGCATCATCCCAACCTTGCGGCTAAGTGACCAGGCTTTTGACACCCACAGAGACTAGTATCGGGACTCGGACCCTTCGGTTTAACAAACCCTTGGACTTCCCGTTTATACGAAGAAATACTATAACTAAAGCAAATTAGTCTTAGTTCAAAAATATATTTAAATTAAAAGAAAAAGAGATTTTCGCTATACTTATTCAAACAAAATACTAAACATATATACAATTACACTTATTTAAGCAACGGTAATCCTCGACCTTTTTGAAGGCTACAACATCGGTTGTGAGCCGGCAAGATGCAACAAACTTTTATCAGCCCACAGTTTATATTATTCACATAACATACAATTTTTTTAACTTAACTTATATTACCATGACATAGAAAAAAAATTCTTTTTACAAAATTTAAGTATATCGCTGAACTAAGATTAAATAGATTCATGTTATCGACATTAATAAAGCTTCGAATTCAAAAATTGTCGATTTAAGTTTAATTTTCAAAAATAGCACTTATTATTAGTCAAGTTAGGAGCTTATGGGAGAAAAAGCCACAAATTACACTTATGAGCTCTTAAGATTTCCAAATAATCCTTGCTTAGCATCCGACTTGTAATTAACACTATCATTTTTCGTTCTTTGCGAATTTAAAATCCGCAAATGCTTAGTCTAAAAGTTAAGGAACAAAGCTAGAGCTCAACACGCTCGATCGAGTCAAAATTTATTCTTATTCTACCCAGCAAGAAAGTCGAACATTGTGACAAAATTATTTTATTTTTGAAAAAATTTTAAATTTTTTTCTTTTTTTTGGAATTTTGGTGGTAAAAATGGGCTTACGTGAAAACAACGGCTGCAGGCACAATCAAATTGAATGACCCCCCCCCATACTAGAACTGAACATTGTCCTCAACGTTTTAAGAAGGGTCTCTACGTCAATCTAAGGCCATTTATTAAGTATGCCAAAAGAAAAACGTTAGTTGATTAGATTAGGATATCGGATTCCCAAATGAAGTTGAGGACGTGAAGCTCTTGTGATCGAATGACAAAACCGCGAGCATGAGAGGCTTCAAAAATTCGGGACAATCCTGGACAATAAACCACAAAAACACAAGTACACGAGAATGAAAGAGGCACACCTCCTCACGTTACACAGTTAGAAGAAAATAGAGAGAAGATAGAAGGATAAGCATGGGTTGCCTCCCACGAAGCGCTTGTTTAAGGTCGTTATGCTTGACTCGTCCCTGAATTCATTGATCCTTGGGGAAAGTTTGGAGATCCGGGACAACCATCGGTGGTATGTCCCCTCCAAAGTAGTGTTTCAAACAATGACCATTCACTTTAAAGTTTGGCCCGTCTATTTGAGATAACTCGACGGTGCCATATGGAAAGACTTGGGTAATTGTGAATGGTCCACTCCAGCGGGTCTTAAGCTTGCCCGAGAAAATTTTCAATCTAGAGTTAAAGAGGAGGACTCGATCATCGACGTTGAAAACTCGGTTTTTGATCTTGGAGTCATGGAGTCTCTTTGTTTTCTCTTTATAGATCAAAGAGTTTTCATAGGCATGATCACGAAGTTCATTTAGCTCATTGAGTTGAACCTTCCGGTGATCGCCCGCGGTCACCAGGTCAAAGTTGCAATGCTTCAAGGCCCAATAGGCTTTGTGTTCGAGCTCGATCGGTAGATGACTTGCCTTTCCGTATACGAGCTGTATGTTGAGACACCCGATGGTTTATATTGTAAGCTGTGCGTGAAGCCCAAAGTCGTCAATCTAGTTTATGCCGACCAAGAGGCACGTTTATTCGCCTAAGATCCTTTCAAGAATTCTTTACAGCCCGACGATTGGATACCTCAACTTGCCCACTTATTTGTGGGTGATACGCGGTGAAAAGACGATGAGTGACTCTGTATTTAAGCATGACCTTTGCAAACTGGTCATTGCAAATAATGGGTTCCGCGATCACTATGATTGTCACGAGGGAGGCACCAAATCTGGCGAAGAGAAGATTTGAAGGGAAATTTGTAAACAACTCGGGCGTCATTGGTGGGGAGCGCTTTTGCTTCAACCCATTTCGACAAGTAATCGACGGCCACGAGTATATATTTGTTCCCTCTTGAAGACGGGAACGACCCCATGAAGTCAATGCCCCAAACGTCAAAGATTTCACAAACTTGGATGGAATTTTGAGGCATCTCATCACGTTGTGAAATTTTGCCTTTGACACGTCATGAGTCCGTAGTTTTTAACCAACTCGTGGGCATCATTGTAAATCGTGGGCCAAAAGAAACCGACATCAAAGACCTTTTAGGGCATAGATTTGCACCATGATGTCCCCCCGTGGGTCCATTGTGGCAGGCTTCGAGGATGTCGAAAGCTTCCTTGCCGTGCACACACCGCCGGATCACTTGATCCGCACATATCTTAAACAAGAAGGGGTCGTCCCAAAAGTAGTGTTTGACGTCTTTGAAAAACTTTCTTTTCTGCTGAGACGACATTCCTTTGATCACAAAATTCCCCGCATGGTAGTTTGCAAAATCGGCAAACCACGGGGCATTATCATCACCACGAAAAGTAACCATCCCAAGTGTCTCGAGAGGAAATGTTTCCGTAATTTCCTTTTTCTCGAGCTCACTTTGATGGGGATTTTCAAGTCTAGAAAGGTGGTCGGCGGCGAGATTTTCTGCTCCTTTTTTTATCACGGATAACGACATCAAATTCTTGGAGCAGCAAAATCCACCAGAGCAATCTTGGCTTAGCATCCTGCTTAGCGAGCAGATACTTGAGAGCCGAATGGTCCGTATACACTATGCTTTTGGACAAGACAAGATATGGCCGAAATTTCTCAAAAGCATACACTACGGCAAGTAATTCTTTTTCTGTTGTAGTGTAATGTGCTAGAGCCTCGGTCATGGTTTTAATTGCATAGTGTATCAGCTGGAAGTGCTTGGTCTTACGTTGCCCTAGGACGACCCTAACAGCAAAATCACTTGCATCGCACATGATTTCAAAGGGCAAGTCCCAATCAGGGGCAATTAGAATTGGAGCCTGGGTCAACTTTAACTTAAGTGTCTTGAATGCTTCGATGCATTCCTTCGAGAAGATAAACGGAGTTTCTTTTTCAAAGAGGTAGGTCATAGGCCGGGCGATTTTAGAAAAATCCTGAATAAATCATCGGTAGAACCCGGCATGACCGAGAAAACTTCGAATACCCTTCACGGTCGTAGGATGAGGCAATTTTGCAATGACATCTACTTTCGGGCAATTGAATGTGGTCTTCTCTTGGTCCTTCGGGTCCATAGGTATTTGAAAGTAACCCGAGAAACCATCGAGGAAACAATAATACTCGTTTCCTGCGAGTCTCTCGAGCATTTGATCCATGAAGGGAAGTGGGAAGTGGTCTTTCCGAGTGGCTTCATTCAACTTACGATAATCAATGCATACACGCCACCCCGTGACTAGTCTAGTAGGAATTAATTCATTGTCATCATTGGTCATGACGGCCATACCACCCTTCTTCGGCACACAATGTACCGGGCTCACCCATGGACTATCTAAGATCGGGTAAATTAATCCGGCGTCAAGAAGTTTTTCAACCTCCTTTTTGATGACATCGTAGATTTTTAGATTAACCCGTCTTTGATGTTAGACAGCTGGTTTGTAGTCCTCTTCTATAAGAATCTTGTGAGTGCAAAATTCTGGGTTAATACCCTTTATGTCGGAGAGTTTCCAAGCGATGGCTCGCTTGTGTGACTTCAAAACCTTTATGAGAACGGCCTTTTCCTCGACACTCAAGTCTTTAGCAATTATTACGGGCAACTTGTCGTCACCCTCCAAAAATGCGTACTCAAGATAAGGAGGTAAGTCCTTGAGTTCGACCTCGGGAGGTTCATTAATTGAAGATTTAGCTTTACAAATCTTAAGCTCTTTTCGAATTTCAGGCAGATAATCTCCTTTATTGGGAAGGGGTGAAGGATCACTATTAAGAATTGTTTCAAGAAGAAGAATGTCCCCCTCCGGGTCATAGTAAGAGTGATCAACTTCAGGTGAAGTTGGATCATCTTCAAGAGCGAGGAAAGTGTCGGCTTCCTCGAGAAGAAAATCACTATCCCCGAAAGGAGTGAGGGTCGAAGAAGAGGTAGAAACAATCGGGTCATAATAAGGAGTGGGATTGCCACTCGCGATCACACCGGAGAAGCTGAGAACTTCTTGAGAATACTCCTCACAAGCCATTTCAATGATGTCGATTCGGTTTGCCGTCATATCATCGTAATTAGAGGAATATCTCGAAGTTTGATCAAGATTGAATGTTATGGCTTCTTTTCCAACACGAAGAGTTAATTCTCCTTCGTAAACATCAATCAAAGCACGCCCGATTTTTAAGAAGGATCTCCCGAGAATTAGGGGGACTCGGGGATCAGCATCAAAGTCTACGACTACAAAGTCAGCCGGGAATTAGAACTTTCCTACTTTTACGTCGACATCTTTGGCGATACCGATCGGTTGGGTAATCGAACGGTCCGCAAGTTCAAGAGTCATACAAGTAGGAGTGAGTTCCGGAAAAGAAAGCATTTTCCATATGGATAATGACATGAGATTTATGCTAGCGCCAAGATCGACCAAGGCTAAGCACTCATCCATTCCGGGAAATTCACACGGTATGAGAAATTTACCGGGGTCTCCAAGTTTTTCGGGTAACTTTTTGAGGAGAACCGTCGAGCAATGCTCATTCAACGGAGTTCTAGCCATTTCACTTAATTTTTCTTTGTTTCCAATTAAAGCTTTAAGAGTCGAGGCAAATTTTGGCATAAGAATTAAAGCATCCGCGAGGCTAATTTCGAAACTTAAATCTTTAAAGATTTAGTAGAATTTCTCAATTTGGTCGTTAGCTTTTTCACGGCGCCTTTCATCATTACGTCTCGAAGGATACGGAATCGACGGTTTCAGGTTAGGCATCGGAGCACTAATGAGAGCAACAACGGGCTCAGAATTTGGTACTTGAGGTTGAACTTGGACAACCGGAGGTTGGACGTCTTTGGTACTTCCGTTATTAGTAGGAGGCACTGTGTCTTTTGTCACCTCGGTTTTACGTTCCACTACTTTAGGAGGAGAAGAAGTAGTAGTAGGAATCGTGGGTCCTTGATAAGCAACACCGTTTCGGGTGGTAATACCCTTCAAATCTACATTCGGGTTAGTAATGGTATTACCAGGGAGTGTACCCGAACCTGAAGTAGAAGCGGTATTGGAATTCACGAATTTGGAAAGCATGTCCGTTAAATTTTTGGTGAGCAAGGTATTATATTTGACATTTGGCTTTGCATGTTTTGCATAATCGCATCATTAGCTTTGACGTAGTTGTCGAAATCAGTCTTTGACACACCTTGTGTTTGAGGAGCCGGAGCGGGAGCTTGGTAAGGTGGAGCTTGGTAAACCGGGGGTTGATTAACCTGGGGTTGATAAATTGGTCCTTGATTGTAATTATTTCCCCGATTTTGGTTGAAATTGTTCCCCCGATTTTGGTTGTTTTGATTGTTTTGAACGGGAGGAAAACTTAGAGGTCGAATTTGATTCGCAACCATCTGAGGTCGGTAACCGGTACTTCCTTGGTTGAAGTTAGCCGCGGCGGCTTGAGAAACGTACTCTTGAATATTGTCACGATAATTGTTGCCATCGGTGGCGGGACAATTACGATAAGAATGAGCACCACCGCAAGTTACACAACTTTGCTTGACAGCTTTTACGGGAGCGAGAGCTGGAGTTTGGTTTTGGTTTTTCTTATCGAGAAGTAATGCTTTCACCATATCTTTGAGTTCAGCAACATCGGATGAAATTCTGGGGGTAGAAGTGCTCGTACTCACTTTGGCAACAATAACTTTGCTTCGTGGATGACGAACTTTGGACTTGCTTTCAATGATACATAAGCAATCACGGGGCCTTTTGTCCAAAAAATTACCACCCGCGGCTGAATTTAATGAATCTTGATCATTTGTATTCAAAGCATTGTAGAACGTATCGAGTTGGTGTAATTCCGAAAAACCTTGATGAGGACATACTCGAAGGAGATCCCTAAATCGATCCCATGCCTCACTAAAAGACTCATCAAAACGTTGTTGGAAATTTGTAATCTCATTACGAAGATTAGTCGTTTTGGAGGGAGGGAAAAATTCATTAATAAATTTTGAAACAAGATCATCCCAAGTAAGAATCGATCGAGGGGGTTCTTTTTCGAGCCAAATCTGGGCGGCCCCTCGAGAGAAAAAGGAAAAAGAATAAGCTTAATCGACGTATTCGGAACATTTGGGAATCTCATAGTAGAAGTGATCTTGTTAAAATATCGAATATGAGCATGAGGATCTTCTTTGTCATGTCTGAAAAATTGCTTGTTTTGAACGAGAGTGAGCAAACTATGTTTAAGCTCAAAGTTGTCCGCGGTGATTGCTGGAACAACAATTGCATCCTCGTAACCCTCGGTGGGTGCTTGAAGCAATTCCACCATAGTATGATTATCGGCCATCGTAACTACGGGAGGATCTTGATCTTTGATAGGATCTTCAAGATCAAGTGGTTCAACAACAATCGGTGGGACTTGTTGTTGTTGTTGTTGTTGTTGTTGACGTTGACGGTTACGGTTTTGAGAACGAGTGCGCATGCACTAAAATTAAAAAAAATTATACAACAATTGATTTACGATTTATTTTAACAACAGACAATGAGATAAGACAACTTAAACCTAATAATCAACAAGCTTCTCGGTAACTCTCTAAAAGAAAAACGCACAAAGGAGCGGATGAATAGGAAAGCGCGAAGCTATTAAAAACCTTCTCCTTTAGGGTCGTAGTTCCTCGGAACAACCCTCCTTATACCCCTCTTAAGCCGTATTTCACAAGCGACACAAAGGCAAGTTTTAAATCTTTTGTTTGGGAACTTATTAATGATAATACTCCAATGGAGAGTATTATTTTGTCTTTTTTTAAAGACAATTGTTATAATATATATATATATATATATATATATATATATATATATATATATATATATATATATATATATATATATATATATATACTAAAAAGAAATGAAAAATATTTTTGTATTTTTTTTTTATAAGAACATAAGCAATATAACTTCTCACGGAAGGATCTTCAAACACGAAATTGTCAAACGGAAATGACAATCACACACGCCTCCCCGACAACGATGCCATTTTGATTTTGAGAATTTCCACCTTTTATAAATATATATAAAAATAAATAAATACTTATAAATATATAATAAGGATCAAATTTCACAATTGTAGTATAACCGGGAAGCTGAATTACGGTCATTGGTCGTTTCCCAACGACGGCGTGATAGAACGGATCGGATGAGTTTAGGATATCAATGCTTGAATGGAACAACGATTTTGATTGATTATGGATCCTAAAACTATGGGAAAAGCATATTAGTGTGTTCAAAAAATAACAACTAAGCATAAAAATCAAATACGGGAAAAGCATTAAAAGACCTAAATTATCAACTAAGTCAAAATTAAACCCTAAAAATACAAACTTAGTTTCTAAACCTCTAAAATGATAAAAGAAAATTTTCTTAAAAGGAATTATATTTTTTTGACTTTTTTATTATTTTTTATGAATTAAAAACTAATTTAACCTATTAAAAATCCTAGAAAATTGCAAATTAATTCCTAAAAATTCTAAAAAATGATTTTCTTCTTTAGAAAAGTCTAAAATGTGATAAAAACTTAGAAAAGTATTTTCCACTATTTTTTATAATAAAAATCTATTTTCTAAAATTAAGTTAAAAAGCTAAAAATGAAATTTAAAATCTAAAAGTGATGAAAAAGATTTTAAACTTTGTAAACCTAAAACTATTTTGTTCTAAATCTAAAAACTATTTTTTTTTGTATTTTTCTGATTATTTTAACTATTTTTAATTGATTTTCTAAATTTTTGTACTTCGAAAAATAATTAAAAATAACAAATAAAAGAGGAAAAATCTAAAAAAATGCAAGAAAGTCCTAAAAGATGTGAAGAATGCAGGAAAAATAAGCTGGGTAAGCCAGGAAAAATACGGCTTATTAAATGGGAAAGGGGCTCAAAATGTGGTTAAGTATAGTGTGGGTTAGAAGTCTAACAGATGAGCTAATGTAGCACAATGGTAAAACGTTTGGTGAGTAGGGTTGAGGTCCCGAGTTCGAGCCTTGCTCACTTGGGGCTTCCCCTATTCCCAAACGTTTTTATTTGCCATTTTTTTAAACTTTTTCCTTTGGCTAAAAATAAGCAACTTTTACAAAGACACTTTTTTTTGAAAACATAAATAAGCACTCTAATAAGCAAACTAAGTTGGCAGATTTGGTTAACTTATACTTAGACTTAAAAAAACACTTAGCTTCTTGGCATTTTAAGCACTATTAAACAATTGAAACTACAAAATAAGCAATCACAGGTACAATACTACACCTAATAAGCAAATGTAAACAAAAATAAGCCAGGAAAATGAGCTAAAAAGCACTAAAAAGCCAAATAAGCCAAATGGCTAAAAGTTGCAGGCCCACAGCCAAAAGGGGGCACCTTTGGGCTTATAAATAAGCCACTAGATGGAACCTTATGGCTTAAGGGCTTATATGCCCTGAAAGCTTGAACAATAAGCTTCTAAAATCAGCAAAAAGATTTGAGTTTGAAACTCAAATAAGCCACAAAAAGGGCTTATGAAAGTGGCTGTTCACAAAGGCTCAACACTTAGCATTTTTTTCTTCAAACTTTTTCAAAGATTGCTACTTTTGGGCTTAAAAATAAGCTAGCAAACAGATCCTTATGGATTCAAGACTAACAAACATATAAAATTTGGACATCAAGCGAAACTTTATAACAACAGTCAAAAACCATTTTGAAATAAAGGATAAGCTAGAAAATTGAAATGAAAAAGCTATTTTTACTACAGAATGAAGTTACTCTTTAAACAGATTGGTCTCCACTAAATCACAATTGCAGGCCTTTAGGTCTTTGTTATCACTTGTTTTAACACTCTATTAAACACAAAAACAAACTTATAATACCCCTTTTGAAAATCTAAACCTATAAGCTGTAATGAACACCCTTAGTCTAACAGATTTAAAGGATAAGTATGTTAAGCTATGATTTTGAGATTTAAACCTTGAAAACTCAAACAAACTGGTTTTTATTATGATTTAAGATCAACCAAAAGTCACCAAAGTGTTTTTAACCAAATCAACCCATTTTCAATCCATGAACTCAGTTAAACCAAACACCCCTTTAACTTTTGCTTTTGGTATTTTTAACTTGATTAAGGCTGATTTAAGCCTCAACTTGCAAATACCAGATGTTTGATAGCTTATTTAGAACATCATGAACAAATTTTAACAACTGAATAAGCCAGAATTAGGCTAAAACAGATTGTGCAAGTTTCTAAGTTACTTTGGACAGATTTTTAAGGATAAGCTTGCACAAATTAACTTTTAAAAATACACAAGAATAACGTTAAAATAAGCATTTAAACATCATAAAAAACATACATAAGCAGTTATAGCAATAAATATGCATAATAAACCAATTGAATAGTAAATAAGCTAAAAATAGAAAAATGAAGACTTACAAAGCCTTTGCTTAAAGCAAGGCTATTTAAGCTTTTGAAAGGTGATCTACAAGCTTTAGCTTGCCAAAAACAAGCTAGTAAAGTCCATAAGCTCATCCAAATTTGGCTTTAGTTCATCCATAAATCACGCTGTGGGTTTGAGGGTGATATCTTTTGTGAAATTTTTCTTAAGTTGTTTAAATATTTAAGATAAAACAGGTCGTACTATAACAGTTTATAAAGAGCTTTTGAGAGCTTTTGAAAGGATTTTAACAAAGGAAGAACAAGAATTCAAGCTTTAACTTAAAATCTTCAAACTTTCATTAAAACTAAAATAAGGTTACAAGACTTGGAAAAGTAAAAGTGCATTAAGATAAATATAAGCTGTAAAATTAACTAAGTTAAGACTAAAATAAAAGATGAGATATGATGCCCTCATGGCTTACAATGGGGGTCCTATTTATACAAAAACGACTTGGGACTTGGTCTTTGTCTTCTTCCCATTTGTGCTTTCTTTGTGAGAGAGAACTGAGTTGTGTTTCTTGTGTGAGTGAATTCCCAAAGTCAATCTAAGCCATTGATCATCTTTTGTGCTTCTTTAAGTTCATGGTAGCCGTTGGATCCCTTGAAATGTGTGGGATTGCCAACATGGCAATGCATCATGTGACAAGGGTTATAGTGGGTTGAGGGTGAAGGTTTAATCCCTTGTGTAATGGTGTGTTGCAGGGAAAAATTATGGGGAAGACAAACAGTGCTTTTGGGCGGGAAAAATTGGTATAAAAACGTGCAGGGGAAAGGTTTGGAGAGAGGGCAAAAATAGCCCCCCAACTTGTATATATATATTGCATGATTCGTCCCTTGGTGGTGTGAAGTTTATGGGGTTGGCAGAAATGCCCCCTGAAAGTGTATTGATGTATTGCAAACTTCGTCCTTGTGGATACAAGTTTGTGGGGTTGGCAATTTCAGCCCCCATGGTTATTTATGATGGGTTTTGGGCCGTTTGGGCTTATTCATGGGCCGGGTATATTTAAAAAGGTTTTGGGCCTTTTGGGCCCATTTGGTCTTCAATATAACCCTTAATGGGCTGCCCCGACCCATTAGATGGGTAAGGGTGGCCCATTAAGAATTTCTTCGGTTTTGGCTTCGGGTTTGACCGTTGACTTCTCGGGGTTGACTTTTTGTTGACTTTTTGACTCACGCTCTTCACATTCCCGTGCTCGGTTTTGTCGATTTAGCTTTGTTTTTGTCCTTTTCTTGAATATTCGTTCCCTGCATAATACAAATGCAAAACATACAAATACAATGTATTTTTGATACGTTTTTGGTCATTTTAGCTCTATTTTAAAGGTCAAAGGTATGTGTAATTAAACACATACCAGTAATCTTGTAGGGATGCCAAGTGAAGCAGTGGAACAAGGGATGGATGATCATGTGCCTGATGAGATTGATGGTGCTAGGTATGAACAGCTTCCAAACCATGTTGTTAAGAAAGGTAACCTTGAATTTATTAAATGTAAACAGGTTGCAAACCATGGTGGTGATGTACTAGTGGACAAAAGAAGACCAATAAAGAGGAAAATGGTGTATTCTGAATAGATGGATGATGCATTTACTGAATACGAACGTCAATGCTAAGAATTCAAAGAATGGGTCATTTTTGTGCTATCTTTTATTACTAATGTTTTTGATCTTAAATTACCCTTGTATGTATTTCTTGCAAATTTTTGTTGTATGTATATGTGGTATGTTTAAGAGAATCAAGTTATAAAAGCTTACTAGTTACGCAACTTGTTTCCATTATTTTGTCTTCAAGGTAACAACGTAGGTCAAACACCGTTGAAAAAATTACAAGGTCTTTGGTTTAGACAAAACAGGTGAGCGGTTTCAGTTCAGGGATGAACAGTGTAATTTATCCACAAAACAACTACAATACCAACAAGACATTATAGTAAAATGATTCATTCATTAACAACCAAAAGGGTTAATCATACATTCATCAAAAAACAAAAAGAAAGAAATGTTAACAAAAAATAACCCAAAAGCAAAAAGACAACTCCCTAAGCCAACCATCTCCCATTTATAGAGATTTATAAAAGTCAACCTCCTTGTGGACCTGAAGGCGCAACTGTAAAGTTACCTTACTCGTCTCTGTCGCCTTAATAAGATCGTCCTTCTGAAGACCCTTGAGTTCCTCCCTTGTCTTATAGGCCAGCATATTTGCCGGTAAACGTTCAAGCATTTGTATAAACTAACGCCTTTCATCTATATTTTCAACGAAATGCCTCATTAAATTGGATAGTTCAGTTTCTAGCTGAGCTTCCTTTTGCGTGTGCATGTCAAAGTAAACGAGCAATTGATCTCGAAGCTTCGTAGAATTTGCTAAAACCCTGAGTTCGTCTAAATGAACAAATCTACGATCAAGAGCCATAGAAAAGCTTTGGTTTTGGGATAGTGAAAGGGTTTAGTCAATTAAGGAATATGTGTGTGTGTGTTTTGGATATGAAGGACCAAATGTGAAGTGTATTTACATATAAGTAAATACATGGAGATTAATCGACTACACAAACAAATAGTCAAAAATGCAATTATTACATTGGGAAGGTAAATGTAAAAGGTGTAACAATTCGTATTTTCAGGTCATTTCACGACTCTATATTTCTCATTATTTATTTTTAGATTTTTGCGCGTTTGCTTTTAATTTTTATCATTAAGTTAAATCACGTAAACTAAAAATCAACATTCAACGTAAACGGGCATCAAACAAATAAAAGTTTACGTCAAGCAAGTGTTATATAATTATTTGGAGTATAATTATTAACTTTCCATATTTTATTTTTAGTAGATACGTAAAGCGTTTGCGTTTCTCAATAAATTGCATTTAGGCATACCCGAAAGTACCTATACCTATCTATACTCAAACAAATACCCACTATTATATCCAATACCCAAAATTTTATAAGTTTTACCCACTTAACCACACCTTGCCGTCCATGCTTAGAGATATAAGTGCTAGAATTCAAAATTTCATTTTAAGAACACATGCACTCTACCATAATTAAACTAAATTACCAATACAACATGTGCTTCTAGTATACTTCTCATGAGATATCAAGGCAACATTTGGTGGCCCCGTTCTCTTCCCTAAAACACGACAGCAAGGAAACAAGAAGAACCCAATTTGGCTTAAGACTTCTTATCACAACCACTTGGATACTTGAAGTTAGTTTGACCACTTTTCCCATGTTTTCTTCCTTGTAAATTCAGCCCCCCCATCTCAATTGTACCACATAGTTTTCCCAAATAGTATTCAAGACTTCTTGTAATATATATAGATGTGATACTAGTCTTTCACTCACACTTATTCACTAGTAAACTCAAACCATCTCTTTGTTTCTCCTCTCCTACCCCGCGGCATACCTCAAAAACACAAGAACAAATCATAGGTTTTTGGAAGTATTTTGGAAGCTTGGGTAATCATTCTAGCAAGGTTTAAACAAGATCAAAGTTAGGATTTTCTCATTAGGGTTTCGATTTAGGTTTTGGTTTTTAGGGTTGATATTGTGATCTTCATCATCCTATACTTTCCTAAGGTCTTCTAAACTCATACTTTTCAATACTTTACTTACATGTTAGCAATTCTAGTTATCATCTTGTTTAAATCACCCACCTAGTTTAAGTTTTCAATGAAGTATTTACAAAATATAATGTACATATATGATATTCAAACCTATGTATTATTGTAGTGAAAAATGCTTAAAATACCAAGAGCACACTTATTATTGGTATGGTTTAACTTATAAAGTTCATGAAAAATTACTCGTTGAAAGTTCAAATGCAAATACCACACACACAACACACACACACACACACACACACACACACACCAATACACACACATATATATATATATAATAAATATATATATGTATATAAATATAATATATATATATATATATATATATTAAATATAATATATAAAGTAATATATATATAAAGTATTATATATATATATATCTATCTTATAGAATGACCCAGAACACATTACTTGGACAAATAATAAACTAGAGGGCCCTAAATATGCATGGCCTATGATATAAAGTAAATCAGAAAGCTTGTACAAAGTTAAAACAAGTTTATATAACGTTTAGGTAAAAACCTCAAACCTTCTATGTTACATTCGAAAATAAAACATATATTTTATGTTTTTTTAAAATACTACACGTCATGAGGATCGTAAGCATATAAAGAACTCGAAAATCTAAATTATAACGAAGAAGTTATGCCATTTGCAAGTTTAGGATAATTAAATATATAAAAAGTGTTTTTATAAAATTTCTTTTATAAAAATAAGTTACTTTTCATACCAGTAATCGATTTTTTTTGAAAACATTTACTTGGATAGAACTTTTAATTACAAAGACGTGCTAGAAAGAAATCACTAAAAACGGAATTAAAATTAGTAAGTTATGATTTTTACGAGATTACGATAATTAAATATATAAAATAGTTTTATATAATTTATAAACAGTAAAAAAGTTACTGTTCATCAGTAACAAAAATATTATAAATTTAATATTTTGATAGATTTTCTTAATACGAAACCGTGGACGTAAAGAACGTATAAAACGAAGTTAAAACAAGAAAGATACGCACTATTTTTATACTTGTGCATTATTTCCTGACATGAATAGTGTTGGTTCGTTTTTAATAAAAATGTTACGAAACAATTTTAAATCACATAGAATAATAGTTTAATACACATATAACTTATAAGTTTTATTTTACAATGACGATTGAACTACATAAACATAACATTAATACAATAAATGAAAACGTTAAATCAAGTGTAATAACAAATAAATAAATTATGTACAAGTAATACTAATTTTATTTTACAAGTACAAATTCATTGATATTATTTAACAAATGCGATTTAAATATGGTTTTATTTTTAAATTAAACAAAGAGTATTAGGTGGTGATGTAACGCTATAACTTGTGATGCCGCATTATATTAAATACATTATACTCATACGACCTATATCTAATTAGGTTGCATTCGGGCTATACGTGACAATTTTCATACTTGAGTTTTATTATATCAAAGACATTCATAAGAGGTGAGTTCAATACCCCGCTTTTATATAACAATTTCATTGATTTACATTCTTTCTTGGAGTGATAAACATGCATTGTTTTTTACATTGGGACGCAAGTACATTTAAATCAAATTACGAGTTTAACCTATATTGCTATAACCCACTATTTTCCCAGAATCATGACTGTTAATTGCTGGATTGTGAGTTGCGAAAGTGTTTATGAATAGATCTATTGGGATTGACAACCCCATTCGAGATGACGTAGCGCTCACTAGTTTTGGATGTTTTGAATATAATCTTCACAAGACTTAAAAAAACTACTGCCAAAGTACCAAACTAACGTACTAATGAAGATAGTACTGACAGTACAAACTTAGTACTGCTGGTATTAGTTAATACTGCTAGGAGAAAGAGTTAATACTGCTGATGGTCAAAGATGCTAACATGGAGATAAGTATGCATGGAGATAATTATGGGTTGTTCGTAACTGATCCTACAAGATAGTAGTAGTTAGCTTTGTAAAGGGACTCCTTGTGGTTCTAACTAAAGAGATCCTAGGTTTTAGGAAATATATACACTTAGACGAATACTTTTAGATAGATTGTGATAGCTTCAAGGTTTGTAACCCTAGTACTACAAGAGTACTCGTATTATTATTCTAATAATATTGAAGCAGTTTGTTCATTGTTCATTGTTTGGTTGTTTATTAATGTTCTATTGATAAACATCTCTAGAGTATCAAAGTGTAGATTCCGCATACACTTTGGTATACATACAAAGTCTCAATCTTTGTTATTTTGGATTCTTCCAAGGTAACAAACACTTTACTACGTAAAGAATCGATCAAGGCGTGGGATCAACAAGTGGTATCAGAGCCTGTGCTTTGAGAAACTTTGATCTAGGGATAATGGAGTTGGAAAATTCTCAGAATAATGCGTTGGCAAAGCTTCCCATGCTCAAACTCGAGGAGTATGAGATGTGGGAAATCAGGATCAAGCAGTACTTTCAGATCCAAGATTATGTATTATGAGAGGTAATAGAAAATGGAAATTCGTGGGTACCTATTCCTGTTACAGCACCAGAATATGGTCCATCAACAGCATTGAAGATGACTGTGCCCTCTACTGCTAAAGAAAAGATTTGCAAAAAGAATGAAGTATAATGCTTGAAGGTCTTCCAGCTCATGGCCACTGCCATAGTATCAAACTAACCTTATAACCATATGTTGATGCACAATCATGTTTTTGCTGCATTAAAGCTAGATTTGGAGGGAATGAAGCAACAAAGAGGACTCAGAAGGCCCTACTGAAGCAACAGTATGAAAACTTCAATGCTTCAAGCTCAAATCATTCTTGATTCAATCTTTAACAGGCTTCAAAAGCTTGTTAGTAGGTTGGCAATTCTGGGTGTAGTTACTCCTCCTAAAGATCTAAATGTTAAATTCTTGAGGAGCTTACCTTCTGAGTGGGATACTCATGTGGTAGTCTGGATGAACAAACCCGACTTTGATACTATGGGTTTGGATGATTTGTACAACAATTTTAAAATTTGTTGACAAAAGAATAAGAGATCTCACTGGATTCTATCAATGATGAAAAGAGAATTAGCATTTCTATCCACTTACAAGGTGCAAGCAGTATTAAAAATATTAAAACTGTTAATCCTGAAGTATAGTACTCTGTAACCGAACCAAAGTTACACTAGCCATACTTAAACAAGTACTGGGCTAGTTTTAGTGATGCCACAATATATGCATTTTTGTCCACTCAACCACAAGGGTCTCAACTAGGTTCATAAGAATCCAAGACATGAAGTAGAAGAAATGTATTGAAATAATCACTCAAAGGAATGAATACTATAAATTTAATTCAGAGAAACTTAATATTTGAAGGACAATCACAAGTTTAGGGGAGGAATGATTGTTAGGATAAATCTTCACAAAAGAAAGACTTAATAATAATTCCTAAGAGTAACAACTAACAGTACTAATGAAGGTTAAACTAGCCGAACAAACTTTAGTACTACTGTATTATTATATGACTGCTAGGAGAAAGAGTTAATACTGCTTACGGTCAAAAGATGCTGAACAAGGAATAAAATTATAGGTTTTTCGTAACTGTCCTAAAAGATAGGCTAGTTAGCTTTGTAAAAGACATGCCTTATGATTCTATAAAAGGATATCCTGGTATTAGAGAAATGTATACACTTAGACCGAATACTTTTAATAGATTGTGAAAGCATCAATGGTTGTAACCCCCAGTTACTACAAGAGTACTCGTATTATTATTCTAATAATAGTGAAGCAGTGTTGTTCATTGTTCATAAGTTGTTTGTTGTTATTAACTGTTCTATTGATAAACAACTCAGAGTATCAAAGTTAGATTCCGCATACACTTTGGTATACACAAACAACAAAGTCTCCAATCTTTGTTATTGTGGATTCTTCCAAGGTAACAAACACTTTACTATACGTAAAGAATCAATCAAGGTTGGGACAACATTGGAGGTACCAGAAATGACAAATGTATACCATGTGGAAACAATTTGGGGATGTTTTCGGGTCGAACATCTCGACGGGCCATTATGAGCCTTAATTTGCATACAATATGTTTGTAGCTAATCATTTGAGCAATGAGCTTAGTGCATTTTGTAATTACTTTGTGATATGGTTTCGTTTCTTTATCATAGACACATGAAATATTGCAGTCTTACTTTATTTCAAAACTTAAACCATGTGAAATTTCACCAACTTTATGTTAACGTTTTAAAGCATGTTTTTTCCGAGTTAATATAGTACAAGAACAAGGATACTTTAGGGTACAACATTTTGGGAAGTCATTTTACATTACATGATAATGTAAAATGCATTACAATTATGAAGTATTTGTTTATGTATTAAAATCTTTACATTTTCAAGGATGAACAAGTAAAGCTTTGGGCTTTTGTATTAAAACATTTATTTAATCCAATGTATCATTTTCAAAACGACTCACATAGAGGATCGTACGTAATGATCTTATGCTATTGATCGTCTGAAGTACACTTTCAGACCTAAATTTTTCCGCTGCGACCCTATTGGGGGTGTTTGACAGATTGGTATCAGAGCCAGGTTATAGAGACACAAGTCAAAATGTTTTTACCTTGGACTATCATCCGTTTTCCACAAACATTGCATCATACAAAAGTTTTTCACGAGACATACATACACTATTAAGTTCCATTAGTTGGTTAGACTAGATGCTTTCATGATCTATATACGTGTTTATATTATATTACGTATATACTAGACTGGTCTTATATAATATACTTATATAAGTTTATTTTATTGTTTCACATCATGTCTTCATCCACGTTACCACACATCTTTTACAACATACTGATACCGAGCCATAGTAGAGATCAACGGGGACTGATGAGTGAGCCGTCGACGTAGGTGTTCTCCCAGATTCACCGAATACAGATACGATGGACTATCGCATGTAATTCGGTTATCAGCCCCACCATCTTTGGTCAATGAGCCATTGGACCTGAGCACCCGACCATCACCGGAATACGTGCCGGTCTCTTGATCACGCCACCTTCTGCCAGTTTACTTACCTGAGTCTCGAGTACCGCAGAGTACTTGGTACCATCAGGGTGATGAGGCACCATAGATGACCGCCTCTACCCTCTGATTCTCCACCTACATCCCTATCACACGGTCTTATGGTGGCTGACTTTGATCCTGAGGAGGATCCGAAATAGGACCCCGAGGATTGACATCTAACTATCCTGCTGATGAAGGATGGTGATGTATGATTCCTCTGATTGTGACGATGAAGTGCTGATGACGAGGATGAGGAGGTGATCGTCCAAACAAACACGTATAAGAATATAAATTATATATATACAATAATAATATTAAGGATAGAAACAATTATAGTAAATAAGATAGTATTACCGTCTGGGTTAGAAGAAATTCACTTTCTAAACCAAAGCGAAAATCTCAAAAACCTTCAGGTCCTTTTCCCTCGACGAGATATGAATGGAAATTCAATCGTTCAAGTTGTAAATCGACTTACTAGCTAAAAAGTTATTATTCGTATTTTGTAAATCTACTAAAAAGGAAAGCATATAAAAGGGAAACTAAACTTTTAATTTTAAACTATTTTTTTTATAACTAAAAATTAAACTACTAGATTATACTAAAAATGATCTAAAAATATAAATGAATAAAATGCTTGCTAAGTGACGTGAAATGTTTATTAGGTGCGGCCTTAGGTTTAATGAATTAAAATGACAAGCAAAATGAAATGCTTTAAAAAAATAATGACAGAAATTTAAATTGAATTAAAAATAAATGACGGAATGTAAATCGAAAAGACAATACTTATGACTAAATATTTTTTAATTATTTTTTTTTTAAAACCCGCACCTAAATTCCAAATCACTAAACACTTAACAAGCACTACTAAATCTACTCACTACTCATAATGAAATAAAAACTAAAATTTGTTTAAAATAAAACAACATCTAATTAATATATAAAAAGGAATAGAAAATGAACCGAATTGGAGACCCGCAATTTAACGATAACCACCCGATTTATTTAGCTAAAGAAAATAATTAAATTCTATCTAGCTAAATAAACCCTTAAGCTTCACGCCTCATGAGTTGACCGGTACCAAAAAGTCAAACAAAACAAACATTTAAAACTTGTTAACTGATAACAATATACTACTAATTTAACAATGTTCACATTCTGTATTAGCTACGCAAGTCCAAACCATGATCCAATTAAACAAATCACATTCACTTTTGCAAACCACATGACCCAAAATGATTTTAACAAACCAAAAGTCAGGCAAAGATTTTGTTAATGAATGATGCCCAAATTACTCTAACTAAACAGAGCCCAATCTAGATTTATACAAACTAAACGCAGGAGCACAAGTAAATTCAATCAGATGCACGCAATGATATTTTAACTTTTTACTACTAGTTACTCTTTTTTAATAAGCTAAAACTGATTCAAAAGCAACACGTCAAATTATTTATAAAACTAACATCGAAACAATCTAACATCTAAACATCAATGATAAGCCATTTAAACTTGGATGAGATCTATCGAACTTAAATGAGATCAAACTAAATAAGCAAAATCGATTAAGCAACTAACGAAACACTATTAAGCAAATAAGCTCACGAAATTTCGATCTAACCATATAAGCTCACTCTAAACCAAACAAGTTATTTAGAAACTTATTCGAACATTAAATTTGAGCTTTTATAAAAACATGAACGGAAATAAGCACGAAAAATAAGCTATTAGATTAAGCAACACGAAATTAAAGAAAAAGAGAAACGAACCAATAAGCACCGATTAATCAAACCGAAATCTTCAATAAGCATCAAATTTTTATTACATCATATTAAAAAGCTTGAGACAAAAGCTGAGTACAATAAGCATAAAAACTAAAATAAGCAATTACAAAAAAAGAAATAAGCTAAAATTATCTAAACTAAACTAAGAAAAATAAAAGAAAAAAAAACTCTCCCTACAGTGTGGGGAGCGATTTTGATAATTATAGGTGAGTGAAGGGTTTAAAATTGTAACTTTGCACCAATCATGAGCTAATAATTCCTCCAATCATTGAGCTGTAATCGAGTTCCTTCGGATCGTGGAGAAAGAATGGTGAATCCAACCGGTGATGTGTTGACACGTGCCCTATTATCTTTGCTTCCTTTCTACGCATGAATGTGAGCCCTCAGATCAATTCATCTCATTCTTTTAAATTTGCAATTTGATTTAAAGATGAAAACCAGCTTTTGCAATGCCATGTGTCTCCAGCTATTCGTCCTTTATTTTATGTGCGTTGGCACATGACAATATACAGATACGATGGACTTCCCATGCATCCGGTAACCTCACCATCTCCGGTCTATGTACCTGGACCTGAGCACCCACCATCTCCCGATTACGTGTCCGGTCCTGAGCACCCACCTTCGCCAGTTTACGTACCTGAGCCCGAGTACCCAGAGTACTTGGTACCATCGGGGGATGAGGAACCTATGGAGGACCAGCCTTTACCTTCTGATGCCTCACCTACAGCCCGATCCCCGGGCTATGTGGCTGACTTTGATCTGGAGGAGGATCCGGAGGAGGACCCCGAGGAGGATCATGCTGACTATCCTGCTGATGGAAGGTATGGTGACGATGAGTCCTCTGATGGTGACGATGATGCTGATGAAGAGGACGAGGAGGTCTTTGAGGACAAGGATGATGACGAGGAGGAGGAGGAGCACCTAGCTTCGGCCGACTCTTCTACTATACTTGTTGTTGACCATGTTCCCTCAACTGGGGATACAGAGGCATTTGAGACTGAAGAGTCTGCACCTACACCACCATCACCCAGAACACCTCAGATTGTTGTACCACTCTCCCAGACTCGACTCTATAGGGCACGGAAGACGGTCAGACCCCAGACACCCATACCATTTCCATCTGAGGCAGAGGTTTCTAGACTTCTTGCCTTACTCACTCCACCACCATCTTCACTCACTCCATTATGATCTCCACTACCCCATATTCCCTCACCACCACTACCCGTATCATCTCCACCATTACCTCTACCATCACCTACTATTGATAGTCCTACTTATGCTGAGGCACCGCTAGGCTATAGAGCATCCAGGATTAGGATGAGAGCTGCATCACCACCCTTATTACTTCCATCTACTTCCTATAGGATTGATATTCCCGAGGCTGAGATGCTGTCACGGAAGAGAGATTGCTCTACTACTCCCGCTTTCGGATTCGAGGTCGGGGAGAGTTCAGCAACTGCTGCGGCTGCTAGATAGCCAAGGCCTTCACTGGAGGCAGCTTTAGGCGAGACAGGGTTAGGGAGATGGGTTATGGGATTACAGACACTTGAGATGAGATAGTTGAGGCCATGTTAGAGATAGCACCGACCACCTTGGAGGGGGTTAACCAGAGAGTGACATAGCTTACTACTACTGTTAGGCAGGACACTGATGAGTTCTATGTGCGATTCAAGGATGCACAGGACGACCGAGCTTTTCTGAAAGCCCGAGTCAACGCACTATTTAGAGATAGGCAATTTCACCACCACACAACTATGCTTTTAGACAGAGAGACGACGTATGCTCGTAGGGCATGGACTGGTTCTGAGGACAGGAGTGCATCTATAGAGGCCCATGTCAGGACACTAGAGGTATAGGTTGCGACATTGATAGCTCAGACTTCATCACTTCAGACTCAGTTGACTACAACACTTGGACGTACTCAGACACTAGAGGCTAGAGATCCAGAGCCTCAGGATGAGCCAGCCAAGGCTTGTAGCAGCTGTTAGTCTTGTATTATTTGTTTCTAACCTATATAGCCTATTAAGTTTTTATGGGCTACTCTAATCTAGTAGGCTGTAGGGATTTTTGTTTTATCTTTTTAGCTATCATTGTATGGCATGCTAAGTATTATGGGTGACCCCCAGCTAGCATTGCCTTAGGACCATATTTTTTATTTTTTATCTCATGTACTGGTCATTTGTAACCAAGGATTTTCATGTATGTTATCGAATTTATTATGAATGAACGTCGATCTATTTATATCATTGTTGATTTCACTTCAGTTGTATATTTCTCTATGTGTTGTGATATCATTCTATTTATGTTGCATAGGTCATGTTGCGATTATGATTTTATGAAATCTAACGTGTGTTGTATTTTCTTGTGATTTTGAAGAAAATAGCACCAAAGAGAAGAACCGCCACAACAACCACCACCTCTACACCTATGACCGATGCTCAGATTGAGGCACTAATAGAGCGAGGCATTGCTGCTGCATTGGCAGAACGTGATGCTGAAAGAAGCAGAAATGGCGACGAAAGCCATGATTCAGGAACTGGCGGAAGAAGACATGTGTCTACCGTTCGTGAATGCACTTACATTGATTTCTTGAATTGTCAACCTCTGAATTTCAAAGGCACTGAAGGAGTTGTTGGTCTAACCCAATGGTTAGAAAAGATGAAATCTGTTTTCCATATCAGCAACTGCACTGTCGCATGTCAGGTCAAGTTTGCAACTTGTACTCTTCAAGGAAATTCCTTGACGTGGTGGTACTCCCACATTAGGACTGTCGGACATGATGTTGCATATGCAATGCCATAGAAAACTTTAAAAAAGATGATGACCGATAAATACTGCCCAAGGGGGAGATCAAAAAGCTGGAAACTGAAATGTAGAACTTAAAGGTAAAAGGTACCGATGTGCTGAGTTATAACCAACATTTTCAAGAGTTGGCATTGATGTGCGATAGGATGTTTCCTAAGGAATCAGATGAAGTTGAAAAGTATGCCGGTGGTCTTCCCGACATGATTCATGGAAGTGTGAAGGCATCCAATCCCAAGACAATGCAGGAGGAAATTGAGTTTGCAACTGAACTGATGGATCAAAAGATCCTCACTCTTACTGAACGTCAAGCTGAAAAGAAGAGAAAGTTTGATGACACTTCCAGGAACAATCAAAACCAACAACAACCATTCAAAAGGAATAATGTGGCATGGGCTTACACAGTTGGGCCTGGTGAGAAGAAACCTTACGGAGGATCTAAACCTCTGTGCCCCAAATTCAACTATCACTATGATAGGCAGTGTGCTCCCAAGTGCACTAACTGCAAAAGGATTGGCCATTCTGCCCGTGACTGTAAAAGCCAGCCCGCTGCTGCCAATAACAACCAGAGAGCCTAAGGGGCCAATCAAAGAGTTCTCACTTGCTTTGAGTGTGGAGCTCAGGGTCATTTCAGGAGTAATTGCCCGAAGCTAAGGAACGAAAATCAAGGAAATCACTTGCTTATGTTGTGGGCACTACCAGAACAAACCCAAACTCCAATATTGTTATGGGTATGTTCCTCCTAAACAACCGTTATGCTTTGATTTTATGTGATACTGGTGCCGATAAAAGTTTCGTATATACTGCATTTAGTTCTTTGATTGATATCATCCCAACTACACTAGACCATGGTTAGGATGTCGAGTTAGCTAATGGTAGAATAATTTGGGTTAATACACTTATACGGGGATGTACTTTGAATTTTCTAAATCATCCATTAAACATCGACTTAATGCCCATAGAGATGGGTAGTTTTGACGTCATTATTGGTATGGACTGGTTATCTAAATATCATGCCGTAATCATTTGTGATGAGAAACTCGTTCGTGTTCCCTTTGGGAACGAAATTTTAATTTTTTAGGGTGACGGAAGCAACAACGGACACGAGTCTCGATTAAACATCATCTCGTGCACCAAAACACAAAAGTATTTGCTGAAGGGATGTCCTATCTTTTTGTCACATGTTACCACGAAAGAGGCTAAAGACAAGTTGAAAGAGAAGCGACTTAAAGACGTACCAATAGTTCAAGACTTTCAGAGGTATTTCCCAAGGACTTTTCGGGTATTCCACCAACCCGCCAAGTGGAATTTCAAATCGATTTGATACCTGGTGCTGCACCTATAGCACAGGCACCTTATTGATTAGCTCCTTCCAAGATGAAAGAATTGTCGGATCAACTGAAAGAACTTTCCGACAAAGGCTTTATAAGACCCAGTTTCTCACCTTGGGGAGCTTCGGTCTTGTTTGTCAAGAAGATGGATGGATCATTCCGGATGTGCATTGATTACCGGGAATTGAATAAGCTGAGGGTGAAGAACCGTTATCCGCTTCCAAGGATTGATGATTTGTTCGATCAACTTCAAAGGTCGAGTGTCTACTCGAAGATCGACCTGAGATCGGGTTATCATCAACTAAGGGTTCGTGAAGAAGACATTCCGAAGACCGCTTTCAGAACTCGATATGGACATTATGAATTTCAAGTTATGTCGTTTGGTTTGACTAACGCATCGGCTGTATTTATGGATCTCATAAATTGGGTGTGCAAATCATATTTGGATAAATTCGTGATTGTCTTTATTGATGATATTCTGATATATTCAAAGAGCAAGCAAGAGCACGAAGAGCACCTCAAGCTAATCTTGGAGTTGCTTAAAAAGGAGGAGTTATATGCCAAATTCTCTAAATGCAAATTTTGGATTCCAAAAGTACAGTTCCTCGGTCATGTGATTGAAAGTCAGGGTATTTACGTGGATCCCGTCAAGATCGAATCAATTAAAGATTGGGCATCTCCTAAGACTGCAACGAAGATTCGTTAATTTTTAGGTCTTGTCGGATACTATCGAAGATTCATCGAAGGATTTTCGAAGATCGCCAGATCAATGACCAAGCTAACCCAAAAAAAGGTCAAGTTTGAGTGGGGTGACAAACAAGAAGCAGCTTTCCAACTATTGAAGGAGAAGTTGTGTAGTACACCTATCTTAGCTTTACTTGAAGGAAGCAAAGACTTTATCGTTTACTGTGATGATTCAATCAAAGGTTTCGGTGCGATGCTAATGCAAAGAGAAAGGGTAATTGCTTGTGCATCATGACAACTAAAAATTCATGAGAAAAACTATACAACTCATGATTTGGACTTAGGAGAGTAATGTTCGCTCTAAAAATTTGGAGGCACTATCTGTACGGGACAAAATGTATCGTGTTCACCAACCACAAGAATTTACAACACATCCTTGATCAGAAGGAATTGAACATGAGACAACTTCGTTGGTTAGAATTGCTTAGTGATTACGATTGCTAAATTTGTTATCACCCGGGAAAGGCAAATGTTGTGGCCGACACTTTGAACAGGAAAGAACAAATTAAGCCATTACGGGTTTGAGCCTTAGTTATGACTATTGGTTTGAATCTTCCCAAGCAAATTTTGGAGGCTCAGATAGAAGCAATGAAACCGGAAAACATTAAAGATGAAGATGTTGGAGGTATGCTGATTGAAAATTCAAAGGATACAGAAAAACCCAGGAACGAAAAGTTGGAACCGCGTACTGACGGAACACCATGCTTAAATAACAGAAGTTGGTTGCCATGCTATGGTGACCTAAGGACTTTGATTATGCATGAGTCCCACAAGTCGAAATATTCTATTTATCCGGGTTCCGACAAGATGTACCAAGACATGAAACAATTATATTGGTGGCCTAACTTGAAAGCCGACATTGCCACCTATGTCAGCAAGTGTTTGACGTGATTAAAGGTCAAAGATGAACACCAAAAACCATCTGGTTTGTTGGTGCAACCTGATATTTCTTAATGGAAGTGGGACAATATCACTATGGATTTTTTCACCAAGCTCCCAAGGACACCAAGTGGTTATGACACCATTTGGGTAATTATGGATTGACTTACCAAGTCTGCACACTTCTTACCAATGAGGGAAAATGACCCTATGGACAAGTTGGAAAAACTATACTTGAAAGAAGTAGTCACGAGACATGGAATACCAGTCTCAATCATTTGTGACCGTGACCCTAGATTTAAGTCGAATTTCTAGAGGTCATTTCAGAAGGCTCTGGGTACTCGTTTGGATACGAGTAAGACTTACCATCTGCAAACCGATGGACAAAGCGAAAGAACCATTCAAACATTAGAAGATATGTTACGCGCTTGCGTGATAGACTTTAGGAATGGTTGGGAAAGACACTTACCGCTAATAGAATTTTTGTACAACAACAGTTATCACGCTAGTATTAAAGCTGCCCTATTCGAGGCACTTTATGATCGGAAGTGTCAATCACCTGTTTGTTGGGCCGAGGTCGGAGACGCTCAGCTCACCAGTCCAGAACTTGTTTATGAGATAATCAAGAAGATTGTTTAAATCAAGCAAAGAATTCAAGCCGCTCGTGATCGCCAGAAGAGTTACCCTGATGTGAGGCGTAAGCCTGTAGAATTTCAAGTTGGCAACCTAGTCATGTTGAAGGTATCACCTTGGAAAGGGGTTATCCGTTTTGGAAAACGGGGGAAGTTGAACCCGAGGTATATCAGACCTTTCAGGGTATTAGAAAAAGTGGGAACTATTGCTTACAAACTAGAACTTCCTTAACAACTAAGCAGGGTTCATAGTACATTTCATGTATCCAATTTAGAGAAATGTTTATCCGATGAGCCGTTGGCAATTCTGTTAGATGAAATACACATTGATGATAAACTCCACTTCGTTGAAGAAACAGGGGAAATTATGGATCGTAAAGTCAAGCGGTTGAAGCAAAGCCGCATTCCAATTATCAAAGTCCGATGGAACTCTAGGAGGGGTCCTGAGTTCACATGGGAACGTGAAGATCAATTCCGGAAGAAGTGTCCGCATCTCTTTACAAAAACTACACCCTCGACGAGTGCCGCATCTTGAGCCTTGCAAACAAGGCTCCCTTAACGGGGGAAGACTGTAACAATCTGTATTTTCAGGTCATTTCACGACTCAATATTTCTCATTATTTATTTTTAGAGTTTTGCGCGTTTGCTTTTAATTTTTATCGTTAAGTTAAATCGCGTAAACTAAAAATCAACATTCAACGTAAACGGGCACCAAACAAATAAAATTGTACGTCAAGCAA
>BQNB010007786.1:0-92306 GCA_026074375.1 Tanacetum coccineum | reverse complement strand
TAGATACCAACTGCATATACAACTGGATTCTATTTTATGTAACATGATGATGACTTATAAAGTTGACATGTGCTAAAAAGACACTCCAGCTAGGACCAGTTGACATGTCACTATTTTGACCTTTTTTAAGGTCCACTTTGTCAGTGTCAGAATCCTAGTACCATATCTTTGTTATTCTATTAGTAGCAAAAAGAAGAAAACAAAAGTCAAAACCCCTCAAAGATATTTTCATTTTTATCCATGCAAGCAGGTTCAAGAGCCAAAGCTATATATGCACATGTCAAATACAAGGCTCTCGTCGCTTATACAAAACGAGAGTCCTCGATTGCACATGTGACAAGCAAGGTCGATGACATTCACCCGGTCATCGATCATTTCAAAATGAAATAGTTCTGGTTCTTTGTTGCCGTCAATTCATGTCATAACTCATAAGGCTTGGATATAAATTACCATCAAAATCAAATAAAGAGAATGTGCATTACCTTATATGTTTATTAAGTAAAAGGTAAAACAATGAGTTTGAAGATAGTTTCTAATTGTGGCCTAAACTAGTTCTAGTTAATGAAGATGCATACCTGCCATTATCGCGAGCCTTCCAGGGAAAGTTTCTAAACGCTCCTTAGTGTCGCATGGACATGTATAAAAGAACGTTATATACTAGTCAAAATCGTCATCAGTCAGGTTAGACAAGCAAAAGGACAGATAAGGCAATAACAAGACTAGTATAAATAACGATCACAGTGACAAACAATTATGCCCCTCCGGTACTATTTTGGGCATCTGGCTAGCTGTGACATATCTTTGAGGATATAACTTAGTTCCACCCGAGGATCCCGTCTCAGCTGCAGCCATTTGAGCCCGGCTGTGGAACTTGGCGAAACGGTTGATAAGTGAAAACTTTTCCAAATCTTGAGACTCCATTCTTATTTCCAGAACTGATCCTCCATTCTCCAACCTTCACCATATTTATACACATGAAAAGCAATTTACAAACATGCCCTTAGCAAGACCATGATTACTCTATTGCCAAATTTTACCATTCAAATTTTCACTTGTAAGTTGTAATTGCATTTTTCCATAGTAGCCATTGATTTTTGTGTTTATTTTCGTATTATGAACTACGTAGTAGTTTTTATCTTTTTTATGTTTGATGAAAAAGGATATCCTAGTAATGTAAAGGTCACTTCAAGTCATCGAAAACATGCTTTAAGAATAAAGTTTGTGTTTATTATCGTGTTTGTACCTCAAAAGCTCATCTTCCAGCTTTTTTGCACGAGCAATCAAGTCTTCGACAATCTTTGAAAGATTTTGATCACCACTACCCTTAGATATATCATTTTTCCCTGACGACCTGCAAAATAATTATTGATAAATAATTAAAATACATGATAAACTTTTATAACAACTGAACGAAAAGAAATTTGAACTTGCAGGTGCATTTCTTACGAGTCGGATATATCAGAAGGCGTGTGAGAACGGTTTACCAAGCTACATGCATCACCAAGTGCTAATCTAGCAGCAAAGTATGTTACTGTATTATAGCATGCAGCAGCATCGTCTGAGAGAATTCCAGCCGGGGGAGGCTGAAACAGCACTTGCATAAGCTGTGTTGTTAGGATAATTCTTTTCTTAGGGTGAACCATCGATGGTGAGTCTCCTAATGCCTCAGCCTCTTCTTGCAACTGTTAACATAAATTGTAACCGTTTAGACTTTAGAACAAGTATCAAAAGAGTTGGGAGTTTTATGAAAGCCAATTTTCATAAAATTGAACTGCTTAACCAAAAAAGCACACCTTTTCAGGTACCCGTTTAGCAGCCTGTGCCCATTCTAGTTCAGCAATGCTGCAAGACAACATTGTCAAATATTAGGCCGTATTCAAGGTTTATGTAGCTATTCTGACGTATAAGCTTGAAATATAGACCAAAAAGTGGATCTAACTATTTTAATATATGTCACCCACCTCATATTGTGAAGCCTTGCAGAGCCTTTTGTCGCTTCTTTATGCCATGGTAGAAGCTCATATGCAGGAAACTTGCGCTTTTTTGACTGAGAAACAAGATTGGGCATATTCAAATGCTGCAAATAAGGGGACGTTAATTGGCTTGAGTTGGTCCCGGAGACTGGCCAACTCCCATATTGACTCGTGTTGGCTATATTCATTTGCACCAACGAATTGTTTCTATGCGGCTGAGAAACATCTTGAAGAGGAGGGTAAGATGAGTTTTTAGCTGATGACACGAGCATGCTCTTATATTGATCGTATGCAGAAGTGAGATGTGACATGGATGTTAGTTGAGGAACTTTAGTCTCAGAATCGACCATTTCGTTCTTCACAGCTGTGGGGTTTAGTGGGGAGTAACCATGAGAGGAAATATGTGCTTGCTTCAAAGACATATTTGCTTCTGAACGTCCTGAAAATGTTTGTTCCTCACAACCTTGGGAATTCAACACGTGTCCACTATTTGCCACATCTGATTTTGAAGGAGATCCACTTGGTGCTTTATATATTCCGACCCCGGAAAGATTTTGCTGTTGCTGTGAAGGTATATCAACCCAGACGTTACCTTGCCTTGCTGAATTAGCAATCTGTCGACCATAGTTTTATAACATTAACGCGTGTACTAGTGCAAAATAACCAACTGCTAATAGAGTGCTACATACCGCTTGTTGGGAAATCTTTGATAAGTCAAAATAGCTCATTGGGGGCCTTTGAGTTTGAGCACCCAACTTCAAGCCGAAGTACTGTGGGGCAGAGGAGTGAGCGGGTAGAGTAAATGTATCTGCAGTTTCGGCTTTAGGCATCTCGCTTGTTGGAGCTGAGTCAGTATAACCAGCAGAGAGTGTACCATGTCCATATTCTCGGAACTTGTCTACCTTGTTAAGAAGCTCGACCATATTACGACTGCCAGCATAAACCAAAAAAGCTTATAAGATCATGCATAACATAAAAATCACAACTTTCCCTTTTATTGACTATATGCATAGCAAAGAAGTACATACCTTGTCTGCACATTTGAATCCAAAGCAGAAAAGTCAGCTGATCTGTCCACGGTAGCGGACATACTAGTAGAATCACTGCTTTTAATAGCTGTCTCCTCAGATGCTTTAGACTGTCTCTGGTGTTCGGCCAACAGCCCCTATGAAAAGGGTACATAACCAAGGGTTGTAAAGGTTCTGACAAATTAAAACATGATCGCATACACTTAGAAACAACATATATACCGCTTACCTTCTTAAACTCCATGTCATTATTCAGAGCATTGTTAACAAACCCATACTCTCCAGTTGGCCCACTTAGTGCTTGATGGGACTGCAGAAAACCAGGAATACTCAAGCTTGTATTAGCTGTTTTTAGATGCTCTGGCCTTGAATTTATAGTTGACGCATTTTGGAAACTGTTATTCTGCTAAAAAATGTCATTGGACGGTTCTGGGTTCTGAAAGCTCAAACCACTCCATTCTTCCTGCACCCCTGTATCAGTACTTGAGGTTTCTTCGAGTGCCGACTGCATAAGAGCACTCCAACTCCTACTTTATAAAGAAGGAACAGCTTGCGAATTATCAGTTTCATCTTCAAACATGTTCGAAAATCCTCCCAAACTGTTGTCATCTGTATCGAATAAAAACTTCTGTTCCATAGGATCCAAACCACTGACGTCCTGATCAATACCTTGTTCTTGTTCCTGATATGTAACATTCAACTGATCATTCATAGAAGATCTACTAATTGTGTCAACTATCTCGCCACTGGATTCACGAGTAGCCCCCAGGAACCGAGGAAAGTGGCTATAACCATGTCCAGGCGTAGGTATAGGAGTTCCTTCAATCAGCTGAGGTGTAAGACCACTTGAATGCAAAACTTGAATTTGGGACTGTAAATAAGGCAGTCTATTTTGAAACCCCTGGACCAAGTTGTTATCACCAAACATAAACATTTGTGACGGATCCCGAACCGGTGTCCCATTTATTAAAGGTGCATACTGGGCCCCGGAGGCTTGCTTATTCATTACATTTTGTTGTTTGGGGTCGTTTAACTCTTGGAGTTTCTTTTGCCTTTGGAGTTCCTCTAGCTGCTTAAACATAATTTGCCGCTGCAACATTTGTATCTCATTAAAGTGAAACTGCTTCCAAGGCTGATGTTTTTCAACGCACTTATCTTAATGCCAAATCACGCATGTTAATATCTAACAGTAGCGGATAAATACATCATGGATCAAGAACTTGCGGATAACTTCTGCAACATCCTTCTTACGAAACCTACAGATTACAAGTCTTTAATAAGAAAAACAAACATAGAAACTATTATAATAAGAAAAACCAAAGAACGTAGAAAAATCTAGCCACGTTAATTAACCGACATTTATGTTCCCTCACACTTGCGCAACAAATGAAAACGGTTCAACTTCACAACCTTACCATATCATATGACCAGTGACTTGACATATTATTTATACTCAAAAGTAAACGACAACGGATATAAAAAAGTTCCCTTTATGTCACCTGGATAGTTGGATGCCTTTGCTCTTTCGTAAGCAAATCTAAGACCAACAATATTCTAGAGCATATACTATGAATCAGCACAGCATTTTATACTACACCCGATCCAAAAGTAGTTATAACAAACTCTTTGGACCATCGGCTTTTCGTCACACCATAACATGAATAAAGTAGCAATTTTTGACAAAAATCTTACTAATCCACATTTCGTCGAAACCACAATTTCTCCATAGCATTTTCGCAAGAAAAACAGCCCAAAACCAATAATCATCATATCATCTTAAAATCACACCCTTAACCTAATTTCATATCTCCAAGGTAGGTCCCTAAAATCTATCCAAAATAAGGCAAAGCACAAATCTTTTTATAACAAGATCAGTTTATTATACTTAAACAGCTAAACCCTAAAATCACCAAATTCACATATATCAAAAAAAAAAGTAACAATTACAAAAACATATAACACAAACCCTAAAAATCTACAAAACAGTATGATCCAATTTTTATGTTATAAAAAAAACAAATAAAAAAAAAGTAATTACTTTAAAGATCAAGAGATTGTAATGGAGTTACTTCACTGGAAAAGAGTCACACCAGCTGAAATGCACCTTACTTCTTTTCTTTTCTATAGATACATACAGATATATGTATGTATATGTATGTGTTTTATTTTCTCTCTCACACAGTGAAACACATACACAAACTCAAACACATTTGTTTGTACTTTATTGTTTACTAACTACAACACTCTCTGTTTCTTTTTCCTCTTTTTTTTTATTTTTATATTATTGTTTCAGACAAATATTTTATTTTGTTTTATTAATTTTAGGTTTGGTTCCAAAGAGGCCTGGTCACGGTCTGAAAACCGGATTGAAAACCGATTTTGTTTAAAACACGGGAACAAGGACCGGATCAGAATATTCGATCCATGTCTGAGTCGGTCCGTTCTAGTTCGGTCTTCGGTCCGATCCGGTCCAACAAAACATTATGGCCGGTTTTGCTCAAGATCGAACCGGATCAAAGACCGAATATGATAGAAAGGACGGATTGAGGACCGGACCGAAATATGTTCGGTCCGGTTTCTCGATTCGATCCAGTCCGCAGTCTATTATGCTCAACTATATAGGATAAAAATTGGATCGGAAATTTAAGGTTTATTATAGTGGGTCTTTTTTTAACATGTGTTATAAAATTATACCAATCTACATGTTATTATACATATATATATCATATATCATGAAAATATAGGTCAAATTATGATAAGGGAGCGTTTAATACCATTAGTCTTTCGTTTTACATAATCTATTTAAATTTGTAGTTTTTTAACTTCTGATTCGAGATAAGCAAAATCAGATCGAATGAGATCTTTAAAGCCTATAGTCAAGATTGCAATCCTATTAATATCTCGCAAAGATGAACGAGAACGTTATGCTTTGTAGCATCGTAAATTCGTAAGATCATAGGATCATGATCGGGATCTTAACAACCATGGTTTTTGACTACCAACGATTACTCGCGAATAACAATGACAATGTTCAGTAACGTTAATTTGTGTTTGCAGTATATATGGTTGTGAAATAAATGAAAGTGAAATATTATTTTCTAATTTTATGTTTCTAATTTTATGTTTCTAATTTTAAACCGTTTTATTTATTGCAGCACGGATGTTGTGAAATGATCTAAAGCGTTGAATTATTAGCATTGATTTTTATGTGCAAATTTTTTTTCTGTATATCGGTTGTGGAGTAATTGAAAGTTAACAAAGTTAGTGGTATAAAATGTAATTTAAAATAAGGTTGAGAATTATAGTTCGCGTTCGGTTCAGTCTTCGTTCTAGACTTTTCTTCATTTTTAGTCTTCAGTCTGGTCCGGTTTGATTTAGTCTTACGCACAACTGGCTATTATGTTTTGTTGGATCGGACCTTATGAACCATATCGACTCAGACCTAGACCAAACATTTCGGTTTGACCTTCGGTTTGAAGCTTTGGACCCACCTAATGTAAAATTTTAATTGATTAAAGAGTAAATTGCATAAATGGTCCATAAAGTTTGGCTAAATTGCAAGTTTTGTCCCAACTAGTTTGAAAGTGAGTAAATTGCATAAATCGTCCTTAAAGTTTGGCCAAATTGCATGTTTCGTCCCAAACGTTACGAAAGTGCAAGGATCGAACAAATGTTTTAGTCCCGACCTTGTGTGAAACCTTTGTGCAATATCGTCACTGCAGGGACGATACTTTGCACCAAAGGTTTTCCCAAATGTTTCCACCACAGGACGGATACTTGCACCAAAGTTCCCACATGGACATACTTGCACTTTCGTAACGTTGGGACTAAACATGCAATTTGTCCAAACTTTAAGGACGAATATGCAATTTACTCTTTGGAAAGTGCAAAGGTTGGTCTTTATGGGGAAACCTTTGGTGCAATAACGTTCTTAATGAGAAAAGAACCTTTTGTGCAAGATTAGAACCTCTAGAAGTTGATCAAACATGATACATCAAGTTCACTCAATCACAAATTAGTTAATTGTATAAAACTTTTTCTTTTAATAAAAATCATGGGCCCACTTATTTATTTTCACTCACAATAAACTTAACATGATCAATCATGTTTGACCATAACTTTAGATGATCTTTTTCCTTGTGCAAATATCGTCCCCGCAGAGACGATACTTGCATCAAAGGTTTCCCACATGAACAATCCTTGCATTTTCATAAAATTTAAACGAAACATGCAATTTTACCAAACTTCAACGACCATTTATGCAATTTACTCTTGATTAAATTAACTTTTATTTATGTGTAGTACGGATGTGTGATGGTTAAATGATGTGAACCGTTGGATTATTAGCGATGCAAGTGGGTTGATGGGTGGTGTTGTGGGGGTGAGTTGTAGGGGATTACATCTTTGAGTGATGTGGTTGTTACGCGATCTTTCGGCGCGTGGTGGGAATCTTTTTCTTTTTCAACGTTTTTATTATTTTCTTGTAGCTTCAAAAATAATAATAATCTTATTTTATTATAACTTTTTTCCTCAGTGGTGTTATCTACTAGAGTCTAGAGATGTGAATTTTCGACATGACGCGATTACATGTTTGTGTCAAAAACATGTTAATCCGTTTAACTTGCTTCATAAATGGGTATTTCTAAATCGAGTAAGTATTAAATAAGTTAACACGTAATTTCGTTTAAAGATACTTAAAGTAAACTTGTGTAACTTGAATTTAATGTTGGGTTTGAATTATTTTATCATGTAGGAAGACATAATATGATATAAAATTACGATTATAACTTGAGTTTTTATTATATGTTTATTTTATTATTTAAAGATCATTATATCATTTTTGGATTAAAGATAGTTGAATCAACGAATTAAATATTTTCACCTCTTGAGTTTTTATTAACGGACAAAGTGTTACACGTATATATCATGACCCTAATGGATAGCTTCTTGCCGCATTGGTTGTTGGAGGATTCATCGTTGTCTATAGTTGTGTATGGTTCGAGATTGGAGTGTCATTTGAGAGTTGTACTCTTTTTTTCTTCTCCGGGGTTTTTCCCACTGGGTTTTTTCCTGAGAAGGTTTTTTAAGGAGGCAGTATCAATTGGCTTACTATACCCCTGATGAGCAGCTTTGGGATTGTTTCGGGGATTTTTGTTTGATCCGTTGGTTTTTTCCTATTGGTGTTATTGTTGATGTATTTATCTAGTTTGTCGTTGTGTGGCATGTCACCAATGGCTTAGGGTGGTTCGAGTGTTTTGCTCGAGGTTAATGTGGTACTTCAGTCACATTCCTTTGTTCTTAACGTTTTTTGGTGTGATTAATATATTTTACCGGGGAATTCCATATTACCAAAAAAAACGGGTTACACGTATATTATGCATGTTTGGGTTCAGGTTGAATTTTTTGACAGGATTAATGAAACATGTCATGTTTGTATAGAGAGTATACTAACCCGCCAATTTGAATACGCCAACTAAAACATGACTCGATTACCACCCCTAATTTTTACCTATCAAAACTCTTTTATGCATTGCTACATTAGCCACATACCAATTTTATTACTCTATCACTCACATTCATGTAGTACTAACTTATTTTTTTTTGCTTATAACTATTTGTTTGTTTAAGCACTCTTTGATTTAGTCAACACTCTAACCAACGAGTGCGAAAATCACCTCTCGTACATGTGATAGGGTAAGTGATTGATGAGGTTCCATGTAAGCATGAACAAGAAACGAAGCTCCTACTTATGATCATTTTCGTTTTTACAAAATCGAGATTGTAAAATTAAATCGGGATCTTAAGACCTTATTATAGTGTCATTTTTTTAATAGCATATATTAAAAACACAATATTATATCGATCTTTAATGGAAACGTTATCATAAATTATGATTATGGAATTTAGAAGTAGATTAGCATATTGGTGTTTAAATTTTCTAAAACATAATTCATAACTTTAGAGTTTTTTAGTTTGTGTTTTAGGAAAAGTACAATCGGATCGGACTAGATCTTAAGATCATATGGTCAAGATCGAGATCCTATAAGATCGTAAGCTTGCAAAGATTTAGGGGTGAGCATCAGCCCAAAACCGAACCGAAAACCGAGTTTGAGGAAAAACATGAACCGAAACCGAAATGAAGTTTACCGAGAAAAACCGAAACCGAACCGACAAAAACCGAACCGAATAGATAATTTAGGCGTATTTTTCTTGGTTTTAATCCGAACCGAACCGACAAAACCGTAACCGAAAACTATAAATATACAAAACCAAAAACCGAACCGAAAATGGTCGGTTCGGTTTCGGTCGGCTCGGCTCGGTTTGTCAGTTCGGTTCGGTTTTCGATTAGTTTTGCTCAGCCCTACAAAGATTCTACGTAAATTCGGGATCGGTTTTGCTTTATAGTATCATAAATTCGTAAGATCTTAATATTAGAATTGTGATCTTAACAACCATGCTTTTCGTTAGATTTGTTTAAAAAAATGTAGTGACCAAGATAACATCTGGGGATGTAGCTCAAATAGTAGAGCGCTCGCTTTGCATGCGAGAGGTACAGGTTCGATCCCCTGCATCTCCAAGAATTTCTGTTTTTATAATTTTTGTAGTTTGTTTTAGCTTAGCTTTTGAGCTTACAAGTCTATCTTATTTGGCTTATATTTATAAGCTGATTTTTTTTCTTTTACTTAATTCCAAGCTTATGGGTTTATCTACCATACTCATGTCTTAAAACTCTTCATAAGGTCACAAGTAAAGAAAAAAACTTATAAAATATCAATCGCTTCAAATTAGCTCATACGCCCATCCTATGTACTTCTCTACATAAGATGGGAGTATGATTTTTAACTCCTTAATCCTAAAAATAGGATGATAGTTACTGATTAATTAGAACAGTATGAACTAGCAATATATCATAACAAAAACGGTCAAAATTTTATAAAAACTCACGAGTGCTAAACAATACAACCTTTAATTTGTGCTATCACAAGCTACTGTCAAATCTTTCCGTTCTATGTAAGGAAATCGTATAGAGATTGCATTACATTTCCCTAAAAACTAGCAAAATAACATTGGCTGAGACCAAAGTAGAGGAGAAAGTCAGCACTCGTTAATCAAGCCTCCATCGTCTCTTCATTTGAACGCAGATACTGGTTTACATGCTTTTTGAAACCAGCATTTATTGTTCTTCTACATAGAAACAAACATATATGCAATTAAAATGCTGCAACGATTCCATGGGAGCATAAAAAAAAGAACTAAATTCTGCATAACTGCATACCTTCATAATCATGGAATACAAATTTCAGAAAATATCCGTAGCGTCGAATCCGCCCCTCCACTTACGACGCTATCTCCATTCCACCAGTCGGCAGCTAGCACCTATAGATTTTGATGAACAGCGCGTTATTACTTAACAAATGGACAAAATGCTGAGTTGCTGACGAACAAAGGGCTTTTGTAAAAGTGAAAACAATCAAATACCTTATCCTCGTGTGATTCAATTTTAGCCAATGGCCACTGCAACAAGCAACAGTGATCAAATGTTATAAGTATGCATATGGTTGGGTTCAAACATAAAATCGAAGTTATATAAGAGTAAAGCAAATACCGCGGTTCTCAAGTCCCATAACATCAGTTTCCCATCATGAGATGCAGATAGCAAATGAAACCAAGACCTTGCGTGCCACTTGCATGCTGTTATCCAGGATGTGTGTGATTGGAACAAGAAGCTAGGAGCCAGAGTCCCTGTAATATACAAACATATCAGTTTGAGTTTGTGCGTAAATTGTGGGATGCTAGTCAAAACTTCTGAGCCAAAGAGTACCTGGTTTACGAGGATCCCAAATCCTAAGGATGGGATCAGAGCCGCCACCAGCAATGAGAGCAGAGCTTTCACCTCCAACATCGATGCAATTAATAGCTTTCCCACAGTACTGTAAATGTGATAAGAATGTTAAAAGAGAGACCGTTGTATACGTGAACTCGGACATAATATAGTGATTATTTAATTTAGCGTACCATGTTTAATGTATCTTTTCCTGTCTCCACGTCCCATCTTCTGATGGAGTGATCCCATGATGCAGAATAAATAGTTCCGTGTTCGGGCCAAACAACTGAAGACACAGATTGTGTATGACCCACAAGTGTAGATACAGCCTCACCCTGAAAGCATGAAAACTTTTAGACGAGATAATGAGGTTTTAAGCAACATAACATGTTACTATATAGTCAAATTCATCATTGACACCGTCACCAACAAAATAGCTAAGCTGCAGAACATAGAGACCTGAACCTCGGATCATTGGTCACCGAGTAAAAGTATTTACTAGTATTAGTAGTTAGGTCGATAGTAGTATTGATAAACCATATGTGGAATTGAAGAACCTTCCCCCAAAAGCCAAACACTTGTCACCTGTCAGCGTGGGGTCCGCGGCTAATATATTTACAGGATCCACAAACTTCATGTTTATCCGGCTATTTACAGCATCACAAAAAATTTCCCATTCGGTTGGGCTAAAGTTGGCTAAAGTTCCAACAATTGTCTTTTTTGCAACTAGTAAAATGATTATCCATCTGACATGATCGTAACCGGCAATTGAAAATGTAAACCATTTGCGTGAACACTGGACCCGCAAGAAAGAGAAGAAACCAAAATGACACCATAAAAAACAAGTAGCATGTGAATTTTTGGAGGTACCTCGTATACGTGTGCCCCACGCCAACAATGAAAAGCGCAGTCTAAATCACTAAAAAGAACCTATGGTCAACAAGTCGATTTGACGAAAAGTCATGGTTGATATGTTGCATCGTCTTCCCCATCAAGAACCTGTATTCTTGATATGTTACAAATTTCAAGAATCACAGTTACCAAAGAATGTGAGGGTTTACTGGGAGTATGAGATAGAGCTTATAAAAAACTTGCTTTGAAAGAGTGAAAACAGACAACCACTAAAATAAAGGTGAGGTTACGACGAGTATAGACCTAATCGTGTCATATAGCAACAAGGATGAAAATAAAACTTGTGACAATGCACTTTAGATAAGCGGAGTATTGTAATAGTCTGTTTTAAAAAGGGTACAATAACTCCTAAACCGGGAGGACCCAGGGGGTTCACTGCACGGATTTTCCCCACTTGGTGTGAGTTTTGTTATAAACTCCTAATTTTTTTTTTAAATGCACCAGGTATCTTTTTAATTCATCTATATATTTTTAATATTAAATTACATTTTTTTTGCACCTGGTCACTTTAAGTCCCGGGCCCGCCCCTGCTTTTAAATGCTCAAGGTAAACTTGGATGATTAGGCTTGCGGGACTGTGCACATGTCTAAGCGCAAGCCTCTTGACTGTGAGACACATCATATAGAAATAATTTGAAGTATGGATATATACAGCTCAACAAAACACTAAGTAGATCCAAAAGCCGGGAAACACCAAGACCTCCATGACCTAGTAATCAAGGCGTTGGGACTAGGTGCACTCATGAATGTGCATAGCCTCATCAATAAAGCCCACTCACAGCTGACTAGTAATTGACAGATGAAAAATACCTCGGATTGAGATTCTTCTTCCTTACTTCCCTTTTTCCTTTTCTTCAATGACACAACACAGCTTTACTTTTTATACTCGACTAGAATTGACAGATGAAAATACCTCGGATGTGATTTCTTATTCTTACTTCCCTGTGTTTCCTTTTCCTTCAATGACAACAACATTCTCCTTCGTTAGGGACTCTGTTCTGCCACAAGTTGATTCTACAATCCAAGAACCATAAACACACTCTTAGATCGGGGGAGAGAAAAAGATTTTTAAGAAAATTACAAGCCAAACCAAGATGTTTTTTTAACGAAAAGAGAATAAAGAAGACGAAGGGAAAGTGTACCATATCTCCAGTAGACTTTGCTGCAAGACTTTGCACAGAAGCGGTATGCCCACGAAGAGTTCTATAAGCGCTTATCTTTTGGTTCTCGTCTTGGGACTCTGCATCAACCTACAAGATGAAAGTCTTATCTTAGAGCCGTCAATTTTTGCTTAGGTGTATTTTAAAAACTGAAAAAGCCATGAATAACATCATCCTTCCAAAGTTTTACGGTCCGATCTTTAGATCAAGTTGGGCAACAACACAAACGTCATCCTCCTGCATATTATTAAAACTAGTGTATTAGGTCAATGGAATGTATAACTGATAGATATGGTGAACTCATAGCTCGAAAATTGCAATGACTTAATGTTACTAGAAGTAAGCGACCTGACAAAGTTCGTTAGTTTCTAGCCATTCGATTCAGCAGTGTATTTAATGATATTTTATTTACCGTGTGTACTAGAACGACAAAAATATGTCTGCATTCATCAGTAAATGATAACGAAGATGATATATTTTGCAAACGTAAAGGTTGAAAAGAACCAACTACCATACACCTATTGTTTTCACGCAGCGCCATACTGATGTTACTGCATCACTTTGTCCCTCAGAATATGTGTACAAACACCAGCTGGTTATTTTCCATACCCTACAACATATACCGGAAAGAAACATATTCGTTTACCACATTTGTATCTCATAGTTAAAAAGTTAAGGGCGTATAACCTGTCAGAACGTAAATGGCATTACCTTCCTAATCCATCATAGCAACCCGTCAAAATGAACCTGCCGTATGAAGCATCTTGTACATAGTTTTCAGTAAAAATATTTAACCACAGTAAAGGTTCAGGACACACCTTCAAGCAGACTGGCTTATCGACTAGAAACCATCATACTGCATGACCCATCATCATGTAATGAGGATTTCTTCCTTGCGTGGAGCTGTGTCAAGCTCTGATGTATTCAATTTCCACAGTTTTCTCCTGTTTTTGATATAATGGTGCAATCAGGTATTAACCAAAGGAAGACCAGATGATGAACATACAAGACATCTATCAAAGATATATCTTGCCATTTTCACATTTAAACTAACTACCGTCAAAGCTTCCTAAATTATATAAAGGTCGGATATATTATTGATCATGCGTCCTGGTTACTACTGATAACACAAAAAATTATAGAAGAATTGAACAATGATTAATCCGGTTTAAGCCAAATAAATGAAAGTAGTGAGCTTCTTTATACGAACTTAAAAAACATTTTTTTGGGTTTTATATGTTAGTATGTATTAATCGAAAACCAAAAAGAATAGTCCATGAGAGCTATATATAAGTTGCAATGAACCACTAAACACCTAAAGGCTGCAAAAACACGTGTTGCGATTTTCATTATGACAACAAAAAGACACCTAAGCGTACAGTCACTATGGTTATTTGTGCTACTTTTCAAGACAAAAGAATACCGCTGAGATGCTCTTAGCAAGAAGAAATTCTTCAAGTGACATCCTGACCAACTCGTTCTGAATAAGAAAATCAAATGGTTCATGTGTCCAATCATTGTTTCCTGCATTAATAAAACAGAAGAAAAAAAAACACAATATTAGATGTCATACAGCTCCAAAATACTCAAGATTGCAAATTTTCCAACTTATATGTTTATTATTAAGCAGATAAGCAGTCTGGACTACAAACAGACTACTCATTTTCTAATTACGGGTAAAATAAGCATTTTCAAATGAACAGGTTGAAACATGATTCTTTTAAAGAGCTTATTTCAAAATTCATATTAAACTAAAATAGCTAAGGGAGTGTTTGGTTTAGATTATTTCTGACCTTACAAGGTTATCGAAATCTAGTAAAAACCAATAAACTCATATATAACATGTTATGCTCTTATCAGCTTATTTTAAGTCCACAACTCAAACTGATAAGCCGTTAAGCCAAACTTGAGCTAAATGGGTGTTTGTCTAAGCTTACTTGATGGGCTTAAAAGCTTATTGAAAAAATTGATAAGCATTTAATATGAGTTCCTAAATTTGATAAGGATCAAGTGAATAAGCTCAAGAGCCCAAAAAATGAGCTTATTAAGGGGGTGTTTGTTTCGGCTTATATGTGGGCTTATGAGCTTATTTGATTTCGGCTTATGTAACATAAGCTCCAATTTTTCGGCTTATTTTGAGACTTGTGGGCTTATATAAGTTTATTAAGATATGATAAACTTACATAAGCCCAGAAGTCTCAAAATAAGCCAGAAATCTGGGGCTTATGAAATATATAAGGCGAAATCAAATAAGCTCATAAGCCTACATATAAGCCGAAACAAACACCCAAAAGCTCATTTTTTTGGTCTTATGAGCTTATCCACTTGAGCTTATGAGCTCATAAATTTGATAAGGATCAAGCAAATAAACTCATAAGCCTAAAAAATGAGCTTATTGATATTTCAAAAAGCCCAACAAACAATCCCCAACTTTGACTAAAAAAGCTACCTGATTGAAGAAGATTATTAACAATAGCAGATAAGCCACTTCTAGTTAAAGTAGAAGGCAAAGCAATAGATGTCTCTGGGACTTTTAACGGCGCTTTTAATTTCGTCACAAATTTAACTTGCACTCTTCTTGATACATCTTCATCCATATCCATCTTTACCTTAAAAAAAAAAAAAACACAAGAAGATATAACACACAGGTTAACCTTAAAAATGTCAAATATCGGCTAGGGTTTAACGGTTGTGTACCACAAAGAACATTGTTTTAAGGGTTTTAGTCATTTTGTTACTAGGTCTTTGTTTTTTGGTCTTTTACATTTTTGGGTTTGTTGTTTCTAAGAAACTACATTACATCTCCTCTTTTTCATAACTTTGTGCATTTGTGGACTTTGTTTTGTTACCTTGACTTTTTCAGAAGAAAGAGGGAGCAAGTTGCACGCACTCAAACTCAGGAATTCCATTCGTATATAGACAGAACAAAACATCAACACACGATTAACCAACACGACCTATTTAACATGTAAATATACACGGGTTGGTAGTTTAAATAGGTTACATGAGTTAAATATGTTAAACGAGTTTTGCGTTGACCAATTTAGTCGGTTTTATCTAAAAAGGCTACCACATTACACGGGTTAAACGGGTTTTTGAGTCTACCCGTTTAACTCATTTAACCCGTATAATAAAATATATTAATTTAAAAAGAAAAAAAACTATTAAACAGGTTGGCGAGCCAAAACTGGCATGTTTAATAAATGGGTTAGATGAGTCTACTCGAACACGACCCACAATCAATTAGACTCAGCCCAAAATAAGTGTGAAGATATATATTCAACGAGAGGGTTTCGCCCGCGCGTTGCAACGGGGTTGTTCTTGGCTTACTTCTATTTTCATTTGTTGGAAAGGAATAATGCTAATTTTATAAAGACGCAAATGCAGTTTAGTTTTCGGAACTATAAAAAGGAGTGTGGGGGGTGGGGGGGGGGGTGGAGGGGGGGGGGGGGGGGGGGGGGGGGGGGGGGGGGGGGGGGGGGGGGGGGGGGGGTGGGGGGGGGGGTTGGATGTGGGTGGTGGGTGGGGAGATGTGTGGAAGGGGTATGAAAGAAAGGGGAGGGGTTGTGGTGGGATTGGGGGGGGGTTGAGTTGGATTTATTCATTTAAGATTGTTTGGGTTTTTTTAAGGTTTGATTCTTTGGAGAGTGCGATAGTCGCCTATTCGTGAGATGGATTTTTCTTGATGTGTTATGAAATAGTTGAATGAAGAGTTCGGTTGGATGTTTGACAGATACATTGACCTGGACTCGCATTGGTTTACTTGGCTCTTTATACCAATATAACCATTCATTATTCTCAGCTATCGAACATAGCAATACTCAAATAAAAACATACCATTACTCAAATAAAGCTTTATGAATTTTAAATCATCCAATATTTAGTCTAATACATTTCAGGCTACAACATCATGACAAAGATTAGATGCATCTGCTACATGGCCATTGTTGATTGTTGCTCGAAATGAACTGTATCTGCATCTTCCAATTGTAGTATCAGCAAAGAAGCATAACAAAGTACACATCAGTGACAGTTATAATAATATTTATACACACATACTATGTTATTGTTACGTATCGCACTTACAGTTCTTTTGTCATGAAACTCCATCTGTTATTGGTGCACTAAATCATAAGACTCAAACGACATATAAAGGAATAAAAATAAAAAGTTCTTTCTACACTAGTGAACCCACTCTGCAACTCAGAGTTGGTTCACTTTGTCCTGGAAATTTTCTTAGTCTGCGAATTAATATAACAATGATTATAGTAATACACACATCGTTTATAATAAAACATAAAATGGCTACGTACTTACTTCTATATCAAGCAATTTTAAAGTGAACAGGTTGAAACATGATTATTTCGAGATGCTTATTTCAAAATTCATATTAAACTAAGATAGCTCGGGGGTGTTTCGTTTATCGAAATTTAGTATAAACCAATAAATAACATTTTATAATCTTATCAGCTTATTTTAAGTCCACAACTCAAACTGATAAGCCCGTAAGCTAAACTTGAACTAAATGGATGTTTGTCTAAGCTTATTTAATAAGCCTTCATTAAGCTTATTTTTTAGGGCTTATGAGCTCATAAATTTGATAAGGATCAAGTGAATAAGCTCATAAGCCCAAAAATGAGCTTATTAATATTTCAAAAAGCCCAACAAAGAATTCACAACTTTGACTAAAAAAAGCTACCTGATTGAAGAAGATTATTAAGCAGATAAGCCACTCCTAGTTATAGTAGAAGGCAAAGCAATGGATGTCTCTGGTACTTTTAACGACGCTTTTAATTTCGTCACGAATTTTACTTGCACTCTTCTTGATACATCTTCATCCATATCCATCTTAACCTTAAAAAACACAGTTTAACCTTAAAAATATGTCAAGAACAAATAAAATCGACTAGGGTTTAAGGGTTTTAGTCATTTTATTTTTTATTTTACATTTTTGGGGTTGTTGTTTGAAGAAACTACATTACATATCCTTTTTTCATTATTTGTCAATTTAGGACCTTGTTTTGTTATGTTTTTTTTTGTAATTATGGTTTTTGACCTTTTTGTCGATTAATCCACAAACACACCACCAGACAGACTCAAACCAAGTAAAAGCCCTCCTTTTTTAAGAGTTGGTGTGGCCACTATAAGGTTGTTTGCACCTATCAGGAATTGAACTTGGGACCTCACACATATTAGAGTGATAGTCGCAAGTCTTTTTGCCAGTAGGTCACCCTTAAGTGGTTAGGACCTTGTTTTGGTTGATAACATAAGAGCATCCACATTATCGTATCGCATCCATTAGTGGTAATTCGGGTTGGGTTCTGGTTGGCAGAGGGATGGCAGGTTGGCAGGTCAGAAAACCTTAACCCGAACACGGCATGTTTAAGTAATCGGGTTAGGTATGTCAAGCCTAACATGTTTACACGTAACCCGAACACGACCTATTTAACCTGTATATGTACATGGGTTGGCGGGTTAAATATGTTACACAGGTTAAATAGGTTAAACGAGTTTTGGATTGACCCATTTAACCCATTTTATCTAAAAAAATTGGCACATTATACGTGTTAGACATGTTAAACGGGTTTGTGGGTCGACCCATTTAACCCGTATAATAAAAAATATATATAGTTTTTAATTTAAGAAACAAATCTTAAACAGGTTAACGGGTCGACCCGCTTAATTTATTCACAACCCAAACTTGACTTGTTTAATAAATGGGTTAGATGGGTCGATCGAGCACGACCTGAAATATGTTGAGACTCGACCTGAAATAAGTGTAAAGATATATATTCAACAGTTGAGCTCTTAAGCTCGACATAACCTTATCCTATATCGTATTTACATTTACAACAAAAATAACTATAAAGATCGGCTCTAACGTATATAGAACTGCAACCTGACGAGAGGCTTTTGTTGGGGTAACATTGACTAAGATCTTCTTTATGTTTTAACGATGACAAATAAACGTTCGCAACACTTGAAATCATAAACGACAGCCAAAACAGGAATAGTGTTCCTGACGCGTTGGGCACGCGCCAGCACGTGGCCAGCGCGCCAGACGTTGATCAAGTTTTGCACGTTTTTGATTTTTTGTCTTTCCTCTAACCCGACATATGTGGATCTTCCAATACATATATGAATATGATATTTGGTTTATTATAAACACTCTAATCAAGGTTTAGACTTAGAGAGGAACGAAAACAAGTCCGTTTGTTTTCAATAATACGCTAACTTATTTTCTTTATCAAATGCCTTTAGCCAAAGCCAAAACTACTTTTCTAAACCTATTAGAATTGTACTTTCAACATACCATCGAACGAAAGTATTCATTTAACCTGAATCTGGATTTACGTTATCTATAATCATGTAATGGATTTTACTTCATCATTGGTCGAACTAAGTCAAAGGTTACTTTGAGTAAATGCATCCTAGATCATTAGGTGATATAGTAGGGTTTTGGATACTTTCAGGGGAAGTCTTAGTGGTCTTAGGACTAAGTCAAATCACGGGTTCTCATGGGTGGTTTCTAAGGGCAGAATACTATAGGGACTAGCTCTTTCTAGTGAGCGGCGAGCTTAGTGAATATCATTGGAATGAAGTTGTATACGGTTTATAGTCCACCATAAGGATTATACTACAGTAATAGTGTTGGGAAAATAAATTGTAACAGACTTAATACTGGTAGTATAACAGTTAAGTCTGGTATTAATAGTTAGTTCTGTTAGTATTGAGTTAATACTGGCAGTACTAAGTTAAGTCTGGCAATACTAAGTTAGTACTGGTAGAGTAGCAATACTAGAGTTAGTACTGGTCATAGTTAGTTCTGTTTATAGTTAAGTCTGTTTATGTAACAGAATAGTAATAGTTATCTCCAATTTGCCAAACGTTATATCAAAAACAGGCTTTAAAACTGTTATCGTATACTCTAAAACCTAATTTCAAGTAATGTTAATATCATTAAAGTGAATGTAACTAAGTTACTAAAGCTTATGTACAAGTAATATACATCTCATTTGAAATATAAAAGTCAAGGTAAAAGTCTTTTAAATAGCACAATGTACAATCATTAAGTATGAATCCAAAATAGCCGTTTACCTCTGTTTGTCATTATAGATCTTAACCACCACTTGTGTACAAGTACTACAACTCAATATACAATATGGTTTTTCTAAGTAATCTTGTACAATCTATCAAGTACAAGTTACAAGCAAGTCATGCACTTCATTTACATTCTATATTCATTCTCAATTCATGAAATTACAAGAAATCCAAGTTAGAAACCCTAACCCGAGCTAAATAGTAAACCGTGACCCGTTTCTTGATTTTTATCCATTTTAAACCTCAACCACTACCCAAATAAGTTGTAATAACATAAATTACAACATTATAAATCACATTCCATCATCATTTCATCATATTAACAACAATGTACAAGAATTAAATCCAAGAAACCCTAATCGAACCCTAATGTGAACTTTTGACCCGTTTACTCGTTTTCACCCATTTTAAACCCGAACCACCTATCAAATCTTGTTAATAACTCTTAATACAAACCTTATAATCCATAATCTATCATCACTAATCAAATGCACACGAAATTGAAGCTTAAAAACCCTATTCGTGCTCTATTGAACCCGCGACACCATTTCTTTCTTTTTGACCCATTTTAAAACTCAACTTTGCATCCAAGCACCTCCATGATGCACCTCCTTCACCCACAAGCTGCTTACAAGCACTTACATCATCTCCTTGGCCTCCAAGAAAAGCCACATCACCCCTTGGTGACTCATTTCAAGCCGTGGCACACAAACACCCCTTATAAACCTTCCAACACCTCCATGCTACTTTCTAGCTTTGATAACTCATGTTATAGCCTCTCCTCATCATCCCCTAGCTGCTACACATGTCCAAGACTTGGCCATTAAGTTTCCTTGGTCCTTAAGGGTCATTCGATCCTATAAATAGGGGTAAAACCCTTCCATTTCAAACCATCCCCCACAACTTCTCTCTTACACACAAATGGAGTTATAATACTCCCATAGCAGAAATAGAAGATCTATAGAAGTCCCAAGATCAGAATTCAAGCAAAGAAACCAAGAAAAGAAGCCCCATAGTTGTTATTCTAGGCGTACGAAGCTAAAAGTCCTGATTTCGACCCGTTTCCAAGCTATAAGCTCAAAACCACGTTCCTCACATTCTGTTTTCATACCCTTATAATTTTTACATGATCATGCTTAATTTGTTGTTAAAAGCTTTGAACTCAAAAACATATATGTTTTACCTTTTTGATCTAAACCGAGCTCATGAAACCCTAATTTCATGTTTTTGCTTAATCTATAAGCTAAACTTGTAAACTATTATTATAATCTATCCTAATAAGCTTATCTAACATTATAATAAGTGCTTTATTAAGTCTTGAAATAATTTGAACTTAAAACCCACGCGTTTTCATTTTAAAACCCTAATTCGACCCGTTTTAATTTTTAGCTTAACGAATCGTTATTTTAAACTTTTGTTATGTTAAACCTTCATATTTTAGCCTATTTTAATAAGCTATAGCCTGAAAATATCTTTTGGAATGTTAAAATAAGCTTGCATGGCCATTCGGACTTGTTTTGTAAATATTATCCATGCAAGGGGTATATATCGTAATTTTCTGAAACATATAACTAAAAGGACTAAAAATGTCATTTTATCAAAGTTATAACTATAGGGGTCTATTATGTCACTTTCCAAAGTACAAGGTTTACTTTGTACATCTTTTAAACTAGAAGGACCAAACTCGTAAAAGTGCAAACTCCAAGGGTATATTTTGCCATTTTTCATTCTTAAGGGTCTAAAATGTAACATTTTGAAAAAGTATAAAAATATGTTCAAAACATTATAAGACATAACTTTAATTAACGCTTGACGTGCTTATCGTTTCCAGTTATCAAGCAAAACGCTTAAAACCAATTATATCGTATCACAATACTAGGGAGCTTCATATTAAGGGGTTTCATCTTAGTATTACGTTCTGACATAGTTGTTGGGTTTACGATTTAAAGTGCCCTAGCTCCTCAAACGTTTACTGAATGACTTCTGAATTATGATGGCCCGAACGGTGATACAATACTCCATAACAATTCAATCAAAGATGATATTCATTATAATGTAAAACATATTCAATCAATCTAAGACTTGACATATTACCTCAGGTTGCGTGTGACGAAGCTGTTACTTTCATTCTATATACCTTTTCTATCACTCAGATTTCCCTATACTGTTAAGGTGAGTTCATAGCCCCACATTTCAATCTCTTAAATGTTTTATAAACCCGCGAGGGGGATACATGCTATAACCATGAATGCAATTGTTTTTTGTATGTTATTCCGATTTATTATTGCCTAAGTAACTATTTTCCTTTAAGTCCCCAATATCATGAACCGTTAATTACTTTACGGAGTAAGCGCGAATGGTGTGAATAGATCTATTTGGGTTGGACTCCCCGTTGGTGTACCCAGTCATACCGGTAACCAATTGCACATCATTAGAATATAACTGCGGGTGTTTTGGCAAAGGCACCCGTTGGGGCTATAACGTATCAAATATATCCCAAGGCTTCGGATTCATGAGCTAATGGCAATAATATTGTTTTATAACGGGTGTATAACAACGTAACCCAATATCAAATTTGCATTCAAACTATTATAACTGAAAACCTATGAATATCACTCAACCTTTGTGTTGACTTTTTAGCATGTTTTATCTCAGGTAATTAAGCAACTTATGGCATGGGCTCGGAGTGGCACTGGATTTGAAGATGGCTAAATTGTTATCATTCAAACTAATTACATTTTCTTTAGATTCTGGAACCTGTTGCCTATTAATGGCATTTTGTAAAACTCTGATTTAATGAATGATAACTACATTTTCCAAAACGTCTCTTTTGAGTCGTTTTCTATGATTATGAATGTTGTACTATGAAGTAATACCCCAGATTAGCTTCCGCTGCTATATGTAAAAATGGGGGTGTTACAGATTGGTATCAGAGCCATGGTTATAGAGAACAAGGTTAAAAACCTTAACTATAACTACTTTTCTTTTCTAGCCATCAAAGTCCTCCGTGCCACTGCAGTTTCCAGAATAGTATGCGTAAGAAATTTCCATGGAAGACAATACATAACTATTATACTATTATACAAATAACTTATGTTATTTACTACTGGGTTGTTACAGTCATGTCTTCGTCCCCTCATTCTACTATCACTTCATCTGAGTTCGATATGGAAAATGCTTTTTCCACTATGAATATTCATAACTATACTTCGACTTCGTCAGCTACATCAGGAAGCACCTCTTTTAACTCTTCAGAAGATTCTAGGGATGGTATGATCCCACCAACATTCTCACTTTCCTATAATAATCCGTATTTGAAGGACGTGCAAGCATTTTATGCTAAAGAATCACTTATTCCACCACCAGATCCTATTACTCCACCAGTTATTTTAACTCCATCTCCAGTATTACCACCATCACTACTATTTGATCCCCGATATTTCTTTGTTCCTGAGCAATTATTACTACCTAAGAAGCAAATCTATTCCCCATCTTCTTCCTCAACTACGTTATCTAATTCATCTCGGAAGCAAGCCTATAGTCTAGAACCACCATCTTTCTCAGTTTATACTCCTACCCCACCTCAGATATTTAAAATAGGGAAAAGTTCTATCAAGGAACATCTGAAGCATCATGAGAAACAAATCAAAGATATTTTATATTACTTAGAAGAACTTTCTTTTCACCACATTGAGAAAATGGAAGAAAGACTTGTTAATGGTTGGATAATCATACCAAGAGATTTTGATGAAGCAAAAACCAAACTTAAGGAAGCCCGTACACAGATACTTGAACTACAGAAGAAGCATATGGGACAGAGAGACAAGATTGCTTTTGTTCGCTTTAGGATTTCTGATTTAGAAATGACCCTTGAGGATATCCAAGATCGCCATCAACTATATATGAAGAATCTTATGGAACACACTTCGTGAACTCCAAGACTACTAGATCAAAACCTTATCTTTACCGCTTTTTATCCAAGGACACGTAGCATAAGTATCAATACCTGTCAGATTTTGGTATATAAGATATGTAAGATAAGTTATCTATAAATAAAGTTGTAATTCCATATCATATATGTCATTTCTCGCTATCTCCGTTTTCATCATCAATTAGGTCAACTACACCACCATCAGATTATCCCTCTAATGAGTCTATCTTTACAGAGTTAGATAACTCATTATGAATCATACCACGACCACTGGGAAGTGAACCAGTCCCCGAGAAGTCTAATAATTCAAATGCTTGTTTGAATGTTCATCCCTAAATCTTAAATTCCAAAATTTTCCGTTATATCCTGCAATGTAATACCAAAGGATGTGTATTACTTTGTTAGAATGTTTATTAAAAATAAAAATCCATACAATATGTCAAATAATTTTTATACCACTATGTATAAAAATTTTGACAACGACTTGTGATATCATTCTTATTTCATGCTATCTTATGTTGATAGATGCCTCCCAAAAGGACATCAACATCTGAAGCATCAGCCATGACTCATGCTGCCATCAGGAAACTAGTTGCCGACAGTGTTGCCACAGCTCTGGAAGCACAAACTGCAACGATGACAATTATTAACAATCCCAATAAGAACTCTGGACCAAGAAAAACCCCTGTAGTAAGGAAATGTACTTACGAGAATTTTATGAGTTGCCAACCTTTCTACTTTAATGGTACGGAAGGAGCTGTTGGTCTCATTCACTGGTTTGAGCGGACTGAATTGATATTTTCTCGTAGCAATTATGCCAAGAAGAACAAAGTGAAATTTTCTATTAATACACTCACTGAGGAATCATTATTCTGGTGGAATTCAATTGCCCAGCCTATTGGAATAGAAGAAGCCTATAAGATCACCTGGTCTGAATTTAAAAGACTCTTGATAAAGAAGTATTTTACTATTATCACAATTGTACGGGGAAATTTTTCGCTTTATTACATTACTTGCATTATCAATATCTCAGTATGTCATAAATAAAAGTAGACGAGCTCACGCAAACAATCTAGGGCATTCTATCTTCATATATGTCAAGCAAACTTCATAACTTTGTCAAGTACAATATCATCATATCCTTATTAACAAAGTACTTATTCCTATAATTTACCATTCGCAAAGTTATATCTAACGGGCTTTTTAAATCCGTTATCGTATGCCTCTAAAACCATAATGCCATGAGATGTTTAATATCTTAAAAAAGGTTGATTGCACAAGCCAAAAAGCAATATCGTACAAGCATAATAACATCTCATTTGAAATTAAAATCTTTTCAAATCAACAGTTACAAGTCCTAAAGCGAATGTACAAGTCATTAAGCATGACATCTAAAATAGCCGTTTTACCTCCGTTTTCATTCTAGTTTCTTCACCATCACTTGTGTATAAGCTACTACACTCAATATACAATGTGTAAACCCTAATTATTCTATTCATAAACTTTCATACATCTTTTTACACTCAAAACCCTAATTCAAAACCCTAAACCCTAAAACTGAGCTAGCTTCTAAACCATGACTCGTTTCTTTATTTTTATCCATTGTAAACTTAAACCAATACTTTAATAAGTTATAATAACATAAATTACAACATTCTTAATCATAATCCATTATCATTTCATCATTCTACTTCAATTATATAAGAAACGAATCCAGAAAACCCTAATTGTGCCCTAAATGTAACTTTGACCCGTTTTCTTGTTTCTAACCACTTTATTCTCAAGGTCATTGTAAACCCATAAAATGAGTTTACAAACCTTTATCTATCATTAACCATCCTTGCTTCAAAAGTGTACGAGAATTACAAAGCTAGAAAACCCTAAAAGCTTTTTATGAACCCTAAATTCCAAGCTACGGCTTATTCTTTCAATTTCAACTCATTTAAACTAAAACCAATGATCAAAATTCATTGATAATACTTTATTTAATCTCTAGGATATGTATTCCATCATTCCTAATCAAAAGTATGCAAAATATAAACCAAGAAAGTCAAGAAAACCCTAAATGAGCCCTAGTTGGACCCGTGACCCCATTACTTCAATTCTATTCCATTTTAACTCAAACCACCTATCAAATTTTGATTATAATCCTTAATATATGTTTTAGGATCAGTAACTTATCATTCCTAATCAAATGTACACGAAATCCAAGCTTGAAAACCCTAATTAAGCATGAATGAACCCGAAACCAAGTTTCTTTCATTTTAACCCATTCTAAAGTTCTATATTGCAAACAAGCACCTTTATGACCATGCTACTTCATCCCTAAGCAGCTTACAAGCACCTCCCCTAAATATCTAATCCATTTCTTGGTATAAAAATGAGCCACATCACCTCTTTTCTTCTTTATTAAGCCGCGGCATCACAAGGACCATCCAACACCACAAAGCTACTTCCTAGCTTCTACAACTCATACACTAGCTTCTCCACATCCCTACCTAGCTTGTACACATGTCCCATATCAGATCCTAAGGCTTCCTTAACCTCCTTGATCTCAAACTAGTATAAATAGGACCATACATGCTTCATTTTTCTTCATCCCCCACTTCCTCCTCTATAACCCTTATAGGCAGCAATACTTTGCTCCCTTATGATCCTAGGATCATTAAAGAAGTTCAAGAAGCAAATCCTTGAAGAATTGAAGCCCCAGAGTAAAGATACAAGGCGTACGAGTGGAAATACTACCCGAAACGACCCATTTCCACCATTTTTGATCATTGAAGCTCAAACCCAGGTTTTGAATGTTCTACTTCTGCTACTACACCCTTATAATGTTCATATGATCCTAAATATACTCTTGTTAAAGTTTCATAACTCAATTCATGCTCATTTTCCATTTTGATCCAAAACCGTACACCCGAAACCCTAATTTCGCGTTTTTCTTAAAACTAAATGTTATAATGGTTAAATATTGTTATAATCTATCCTAGCATGCTTAACTAATGTTAAAATAACCACTTTATTGATTAATGAAGGAATTTGAACTTAAAACCCGCGCGTTTACGTTTTGAAACCCTAATTTGACCCGTTTTGCTTCCTAGCTTAACGAATCGTTATTTTAAACTTGTGTTGCGTTAAAACTTCATATTTTAGTTTATTATAACTTATAAATGTCTAAAATATCTGCTACTACACCCTATAATGTTCATATGCTCCTAAATATACACTTGATAAAATTTCATACTCCAATTCATGCTCCATTTTCCATTTTGATCAAAACCGTACACCCAAACCTAATTTTTGCGTTTTTCTAAAACTAAATGTTATAATGATTAAATAATTGTATAGATCTCTCCTAACATGCTTAACTAATTTAAAATAACCACTTTATTTATTAATGAAGGAATTTTGAACTTAAAACCGCGCGTTTACTTTTTGGAAACATAATTGACCCATTTTGCTTCCTAGCCTAACGAATCGTTATTTAAACTGCGTTTCGTAAAACGGATATTAGTTATTTAAACTTATAAATGTCTATTGAAATGATAAAATAATTTGCATGGCAATTTGGACATTTTTGTAATTGTATAAACCCATGCAAGGGGTTATATTATCGAAATTTTCAGAACTTATAACTAAAGGGACCAAAAGTGTCATTTAACAAGTTATAACTATAAGGGTCTATTATGTCACTTTTCCCAAAGTCCAAGGTTTACTTTGCGGGTATATCTTTCAAAGTTAAGGACCAAAGTCGTAAAAATGCAAACCACAAGGTCCTAAATGCAATTTTCCAAACACAGGGTCTAAAAATATAACATTTTGAAAAAGTGTAAAATCATATTCAAAACATTACCTGACGTAACTTTAATTAACGCTTCTCGTGCTTAACTTTTCTGGATATTGAATAAAACACTTAAGTCCGATGATATCGTATCACAATACTAGGGAGCTTCATATTAAGGAGTTTCATCTTGGTATAACGTTCTACCATGAGTTGTTGGGTTTATTACGATTTAAAGTACCCTAGCTCCTCAAACTTTACTGAAATGACTTCTGAATTATGATGGCCCCGAACGGTGATACAATAAATCCAAACTCCTCAATCAAACTCATAACTCTTAAAACCTAAAGTGTCTAGAGTACAATCTTCTTTAAGACTCTAAATATATACCTCAGGTTGCGTGACGGGCTGTGTTACTATCATTTTTATTATATCAACATTCCCCGGTTAAGATTGTGATAAGGTCGTCAGCTTTCATTTCAGAATATTTATTACATCTACCTACCAGGTGAAGTTCATAACCTCGCCTTTACTTATTTACATGTTTTATAAACCCGCGAGGGGGATACATGCTTGTTACAAACTCTTTTACATACTCGTTATCTTATAACAATGTGATTACTTTTCAAGACAATAAGAATTCATAACCCCATATTTCAATCTTTTGAATACTTTATAAACCTGTGATACCTAATATAAACCATGCTATCCAGATATATTATTGCCTAAGTAGCTTCCAGTGTCATTATTTCCATATCATGAATCATTAATTACTTGCATTGCGAGTGAACGCGAATATTGTGAATAGATCTATTGGGGGTGACGGCTCCCGTTGGTATACCCATGCTTGGGGTAGCCAAACGCACTATATTTGTCCTAATAGGTAACCTTGGCAAGTTACCTTTTCCACGGGGACATCTGTCCCTAACCAATATCACTACGGTGATTTCCCTGTTAATGTATTGATGTCATGAGCTTAGCTGCAATAATAATGTTACCCTGATTTTCCATGATAATTGTATTCGTTGCAATTATTACCATTATAATGACTTGCATTCAACCCATATGAATAATTTTCAACTGTTTTCCCATGATACTAATGTTCTCCATATAATTTATCCCAGTAATGCCATATTTCCATATAATAACTTGTATTCCATATTACATTCAAACATATATTTTCACTCAACCTTTGTGTTGACCCTTTTTAGCATGTTATCTCAGGTAATTGAGCAAGTTGCCGTACGGAGTGGCATGGACTCGAAGATTGGCTGAACTGTTATCATTCAAACATGATGTTTTAGATTTTGGGACCTGCATTTTGTAAAAACTCTGATTATAATGAATGAATAACTAAATTTTCCAACACGTCCTTTTAAAGTTGTTTTCTTATGATTATGATTGTTTTATCCATGAATTAAATACCCCAGATTATCTTCGCTTCTAATCTTGTGAAAAGGAGGGTGTTACAGATGGTAATCAAGCGCCATGGTTATAGAGAACATGGTAAAAACTTAACAATAAACCACATTTCTTTTCAGCCATCAAAGTCCTCCGTGCCACTACATTCCGGAACAAGTACGTAAATATACATATCTATTATACTATTACATAAATAACTTATGTTATTTACAACTAGGTTGTTAATAAAGATACTTCTCCACCACCTACTTCCGATCTTGAGGATGCTTTTCCTCTAGAATATTCTTAAACTATACTTCGGTCTCATCAGATTATTTCCCAGTTTCATTGGGAAGCAATTCTTTTAACTCTTCGGAAAACTCTAACGATAATATGATTCCACCGGTATTCTCATCTTTCTACAATAATACTTATTTGAAGGACGTACAAGCAATTTATGCTAAGGAATTACCTATTTCATCACCAGATCCTATTACTCCACCAGCTATTTTGACTCTATCTCTGATATTACCACCATCACTACTATTTAATCCTCGATATTTCTTTATTCCTGAAGAACTATTACACCGTAAAGAAACGCGAATTACCATTCCCCATTCTTCTTCCATCAACGTACGTTATCTAATTCATCCCGAAAATCAAAACCTGTGATTTGGATATCACCATCTCCTATAGTTTATTACTCCCTACCCCACCTCAGATATTTGAAATAGAAAAATGTCCAATTAAGATGTGTCTGAAACTCATGAGGACAAAATCGAAGATATTTGAATTACTATTAGATGAACTATATCTTCACCACATCAAAAAATGGAGGAAGACTATGATAGAAGATCATACGAAGGAATAGTGACGAACTAAAGACCGAACTCAAGAAAATCCATACTCAGATTATCAAACTTCAAAGAAGCAGTTAGGTCAAAATGTATAAGATGCTTTGGGGCTTACTACAGAATATCCGAAGCTTGAACAAATCATTGAGAAAATCCAAGCTCGTCACCAAACGGATCAGGAGGATCTTTAGGATGTCATCTACCTGCTCAAAATCAACAAACTCTTAAACTAGTTTCAGCTTTATCCTAGCCATGGGATGTGTGGTATAAATAAAAACATTTGTCAAATCTTGACTATGTACAGTAAAAAGGCAAGTTATTTATAAAGGCAATCCCGTTTTGTACCTTAATGTCTCCACTATCTCTCTTTCATCATCAACTCCATCATTAATCATTATTTCCCGTCTACATCTTATAAATCATACCATAAGATGCTTAAAATTCATTACTCGTAATCATTTTAAGCATCACATTCTCTTTTATTACTTAGGATATCATTCTTACTACGTGTTATCTTCTGTTGATAGAATGCCTCCCAAGAGAACATCAACATCCGCAGCACCAGCCATGACTCAGGATGCCATCCGGCAACTAGTGGCTGATAGTGTTGCTACTGCTTTGAAAGCACAAGCTGCTAACATGGCAAATACTGACAATACTAACAAGAACACCAGGACAAGCGGAACTCCAGTAGCAAGAAAAGGAATCAACGATCACAAAAGAAAGTTTGAAGATAGAGGAAACACCACCACCAACAACAACTATCCCAAACACAACAACAATAACCACTCCAACAATCGCAATAACAACAACTACCAAGACAACAACAACAAAAACAACCATAACAATGATTACCACCAACAGCAGAATAGAAGACAAGAAACTGTTAGGACTTATCCTGCCAAAAAATACCATGGAAACCTCCCTTTGTGTACAAGATGCACCCTGCATCACACAGGAGTTTGCACTGTCAAGTGTCGAAATTGCAACAAGGTGGGTCATCTGACCAGGAACTGCAGAAGCAAAGGACCAGCCACGGGAAGCAACCTGCTATCAGTGTCTGTAACTTGTCATGCCTGTGGAGAGAAAGGGCATTACAAAAGTCAGTGCTCATCAAAAACAGACAACGGTACTTCTCACGTTTCTAAGAAAAGCTTATGTGACGAATCCCTCATCATTCCAAAGAAAGAAATTTGGCTTGATGATAAACTTAACTATATGGAAGAATCAGTGGAGATTATGGATCGAGAAATCAGACAAAGACCGAAGATGCAATCCACTATATGTCAAAGTAAGAAGGAACTTTGAAATCCACATGGGAACTATTAATAACAAATTGCTGCTAAAATCCACATCTAATTTTCCAACATCACTCATCTCCTCCACTAATCCGAGTCAAGTACCAATAACATCAACTCTTTTTCATATGTAATGTTCGTATATCCATGAAATAAAAGTAATAATTCCGTTACATCTTGTTATCTGGTGATATCAAAACTCGACATTGTTTGTCAATTCTATCATACTCTCCTCATACCTTTGCAACACAAATTTTCATCCTCGATTATATGAACGTCAGTACAATTAACATCTCAATATTATCTAACCATTCATGATCATATCATTTTCTACACATTACCATATCATGATTAATGCTTAGGTAAGATGATTTATGATCATCTTATTGTAAATGAATTAGGACGCTTCTTCATTTGAATAAGGAAATTATAAATCCCTGAACTATGAATTTAATAAATTCTTAGTTTTACAATGAGTTGGACGCATCATTTTTGTAAAGTGACTAATTAAAAAATAAGTAGGCATAATATGATACATATGTACAAACAAGTTTTTCTTTCAATCCGTTTGTACAAATACTTTCCTTTTTCTTCACTTAAACATTATCATTATATAACCTCCATCATCCATTCATTCCAAAAATCTATATCTCACATGATTAGCAACACTCTTACAAAATTCAGATCATTCCTTAACAGCACACATTCATGATCTTCGTATACTAAATTCGCTGTTATATTCTGCAAACATAATAACAAATGAAAACACACAAGAATCTAACGTTTCAAATGATTTCAAAAAACTAGTATGAAAATTTTGACAAAGACTTGATAGCATTCTTATTCGATGTTGACTTTTAAATGTTAATGAATAGCAATTCTTTACGATCTAATACTAACTATTCCCTCCACCCAGATTCTGCCAGAATCTAGAGAAATTCTATTAAGTTGTCACAAGAGATATGATCTTAAAAATAAGTAACGTGTGAAAGGAGTAATTATAATTATGGGTACAACATATTATAAATTGCATCACACACGTGAACTTGTGACCTTGAATACCTAACATAAAGATCAAATTCATGCCTAGTACCTACATTTATATCACTATAACTTTCAACTAAATCTCGGGACGAGATTTTTGTAAGGGGTGGAGACTATAACAACCCAAGAATTTTCATCAACCTATTTTACTATGATCACAATTATACGGGGAAATTTTTCGCTTTATTACATACTTGTAATAGACGAATAGCTCAATATAAGAATAAAACTTGCCTAACTAATGTAGATCGAGCTCACGCATACCTATCCATGCAATCATGTCTTCATATATGTCAAGAAAAAATCATAAAATTCAGTCAATATCTTAATATCCTTTATTCACAAAGTACATTATTCCTATAATGTACCCGGATTCGGGGTTGTGGTTTGTTTTTTGGGGGGAAATAAAAGGGGAGTAATAAAAAGTTGATAAGTGTTATCATATAGGGATTTTAATAGGTTTAAGTTTACTATTATAACTAATGGTAATGTAATGTGATAAATAAAGTTATGCACAAAGAGAAAAAGAATATGTAAAAGAAATTTATATTATAATTTTATTTAAAAAATATCTTGATATAAAAGTACAAAATATCTAAAAGCTCTATGTACAATCATTTAAAGATTGTTATCTAAATTTGAAGGGGTATACTAAGTTTATTCTAATTCTTCACCATCACTTATAGTTTCAAGCTACTACACTCAATATACAATTTTTAAACCCTAATTATTCTATTCATAAGCTTTCATACATCTTTTTACACTCAAAACCCTAATTCAAAACCCTAAACCCTAAAACCGAGCTAGTTTCTAAACCATGACTCGTTTCTTCGTTTTTATCCATTGTAAACCTAAACCAATACTTAAATAAGTTATAATAACATAAATTACAACATTATCAATCATAATCCATTATCATTTCATCATTCTACTTCAATTATACAAGAAACGAATCCAGAAAACCCTAATTGTGCCCTAATTGTGATTTTGACCCGTTTACTCATTTTCAGACCATCTCATTCTCAAGTAAGCAACCAAGAGTCATTGTAAACCCATAAAATGAGTTTACAAACTATTATCCATCATTTCCTATCATTACTTTGGCAATATACTTGAAATAGAAACCTAGAAAACCCTAAAAGTCCATTACATGCCCTAATTCCAACCCACGACCTATTCTATCCATTTCGACCCATTATAACTTAAACCACCACTCAATTATCATTGCTAATCCTTTATACACTGTCTAGGATCAATAATCTATCAATCTTGATCCTTTATCCACAAATTATAAACAAAGAAAGTCAAGAAAACCCTAAACCGTACCAAGTGAAACCCACGACCTCAATTCTTCATTTCTAACTCGTTTTAACCCAAACCACCTATCAAACTTTGATTATAAACCTTAATATGAGCCTTGAGGTCAGTAACCTATCACTCTTAATCATTTACATATGAATTTCAAGCTTGAAACCATAAAACAAACCCTAAATAGAACCAAACTGACCCGCGGCTTGTTTTCACCAATTTAACCCATTTTTAAACTCGAAACATAAACAAATACTGATGATAACACTTCATACATGTCCTATGATCATTAATATACCATAATTACATGCTACACGAATTGATACTCATAAAAAACACAGAAAATCAGACCCGAACCCATTCTTTGCCTTATTTGACCCATTTAAAACCATACCATGTGCAAAATACCACCAAGGATTTCTTCTAGAAGACCTATAGCAGCTTACCCAGCTGCTTAGGACATCTCTTGGCCAAGAAAGAGGCCACATGAGCCTCCTTTAGCTCATATCAGCCGTGGAAGCAAGGCCAACACATTCAAGCTACTCCTAGACCTCCCACACTTGCTTTTCTAGCTTATAAACATCACATATTAGCCCTCCTATGTGTCCTAACCAGATCATATAACTTTCCTTGGTCCCTAAGGCTCATTTGACTATAAATAGGGCCATACATGCTTCATTACAACTCGCACCATACCTCCTCCTCTATAACCCTTATAGGCAGCAATCCTTTGCTCCCTTATGATCCTAGGATCATTAAATAAGTTCAAGAAGCGAAGCCCTAAAGAATTGAAGCCTCGGAGTGAAGATACAAGGCGTACGAGTGGAAATACTACCCGAAACGACCCATTTCCACCATTTTTGATCATTGAAGCTCAAACCCAGGTTCTATCAACTTCATACCTGCTACTACACCCTTATAATGTTCATATGATCCTAAATATACTCTTGTTAAAGTTTCATAACTCAATTCATGCTCATTTTCCATTTTGATCCAAAACCGTACACCCGAAACCCTAATTTCGCGTTTTTCTTAAAACTAAATGTTATAATGATTAAATATTGTTATAATATATCCTAGCATGCTTAACTAATGTTAAAATAACCACTTTATTGATTAATGAAGGAATTTGAACTTAAAACCCGCGCGTTTACGTTTTGAAACCCTAATTTGCCCTTTTTGCTCCTATCCTAACGAATTGTATTTTAACACTGCGTTGCGTAAAACTTCATATTTTAGTTTATTATAACTTATAAATGTCTATTGAAATGTTAAAATAAGCTTGCATGGCAATTTGGACATGTTTTGTAATTATAATCCATGCAAGGGGTATATATCGTAAATTTCAGAAACTTATAACTAAAAGGACTAAAAGTGTCATTTTATCAAAGTTATAACTATAGGGGTCTATTATGTCACTTTTCAAAGTCCAAGGTTTACTTGGTATATCTTTTAAAGTTGAAGGACCAAAGTCGTAAAAATGCAAAACCCTAGGGGTCTAATTGCAATTTTCCCAATACCCAAGGTCTAAATATAACATTTTGAAAAAGTGTAAAATCATATTCAAAACATCTGACATAACTTTAATTAACGCTTCTCGTGCTTAACTTTTCTAGATATTGAATAAAACACTTAAAACTGATTTAGATTGTATCACAATACTAGGGAGCTTCATATTAATGGAGTTTCATCTTGGTATTACGTTCTGACTGAGTTTGTTGGGTTTACGATTTAAAGTGCCCTAGCGCCTCCAAACGTTTACTGAATGACTTCTGAAATTATGAAGGTCCGAATGGATGATACAATAATTCCAAACTCCTCCAATCAAACTCAATAACCTTAAAACTGAAAGATCTAGAGTACAATCTCCTACGACTCAACATATTTACCAGGTTGCGTGACGTGGCGTTTATATCATTTTATTATATCAAATTCCCTCGAATTAAGATTGTGATAAGGTCGTCAGCTTTCATTTCAGAATATTTATTACATCTAATACCAGGTGAAATTCATAACCTCGCCTTTACTTATTTACATGTTTTATAAACCCGCGAGGGGGATACATGCTTGTTACAAACTCTTTACTTATTCATTTATCTTATAACACTGTGATTACTTTCAAAGGACTTAATGATTTATAACCCCATAATTCAATCTTGAATACTTTATCATAATCCTAGTGAATACCTAAATAAACCAATGCTATCCAGAATATATTTATAGCCTATGTAGCTTCCCAGTGCCATTATTTCCATATCATGAATCATTAATTACTTGCATTGCGAGTGAACACGAATATTGTGAATAGATCTATTGGGGGTGATGGCTCCCGTTGATATACCCATGCTTGGGGTAGCTAAACGCACTATATTTGTCCTAATAGGTAACCTTGGTAAGTTACCTTTTCCACGAGGACATCTGTCCCTAACCAATATCACACTGGGATTTTTCCCTGTTAATGTATTGGATGTCTTTGAGCTTAGCTGCAATAATACTGTGTTGGTACCAGATTAATACTTCACTTCACTTCATAACACGAATCGAAACAAGAAAGGAGAAAGAGAGATGATTAGTTTAGAGAGAGAGAGGAGAGAGTTGAGAGAAAAAAAAGATATATTGAAAAATGAAAAACTAGATATTTTCTAAAAGAAAATATCTATATATATATGAGATATTTTCTGAAAAGAAAATATCTAAATATATATATATCCCTACGACGCGTGGTATTTAACTAGGAACCCGGGCTCGGGTTTTGCTTGGGATTAAACCCAAAACATATACAATATTAGATTATCTATCGAGCCCGATTCCCGATATTATCCTGTTACAACATTAACAAATTAAAGACCGAAGCTCCATCGTAGAGTGACCGAGCTTCCTTGTTCGACTCAATAAATTGAGGCTAACATCTCCCTCGAAGTGAGGTCTTGAACACGGGAACGAGCTTTCCTTTATGACATAATAAAATGCGGCTAACAATCTCCCGAAGTGAGTTCAATGATGACACTTCTTCAGAATTAGTGAGATTGCTTGTCATTAATCTCGAGTGTCTTGGTCTTTGTCTTCGTTATAAGTTGTAGGCTTGTTCCTTCATGCTTTGCTATGCTTGACTTGAGCCTTTGTCTTGTCTTTATCGTCTTTGCCATCTGTGATCTGTGTCTTTGCCAACATGCTCAATACTTTTGCATTATCTTGAAAGCTTTAAATTCAGAGTTTCGGAAGTCTTTGTCTTTCAATCTGAGCTTTCGAGATAGAATGTCCTTCCGCAAGATTTGAGCATTGAATGGGATTGAGGTTGCCTGTTACACCGTTTTTTATTTGACCTGCAGGTTTTACGTTAGTGATAAACGAGAAAATGATTTGAAAATCATCGACGTGTCACTCTTAAAGAGTTTTTGTAACATACGAGAGTGTCATGAATTTATCAAAATATCATCAACCTGTCATTCATTTACTGGACAAATCGAATATCCAGTTGTCACAAGTTTGATTCATATAGAATCTCCGCAAGTCACATACCGCAGTGCTGTTTAGTTGATGACACTGGAAGGATTTTCCATTCGTCATTGTGTACTAAAGAGTATCACTAGTGAATGTCTGCAAATATCACAATGATATTGCAGTAGGACTCTTTGATAACAGCTTGTGAACCTGATGATGTTCAACAAGTGTTTGGAAATGGAATTTTCCTAACGAGAATTTGATTGATCTCTTGGCACTAGACTCGATTAGTGCATTTTGGGTTTAAGTACTCGGAGGCTGGAGCAATTGCACTATTTAATATCCACGATCTCAGAATGAGATTGTCAATAGATAACGGTGAATCTCCGGACAAATGAGACAAGGTTTCTGTTCAGAGAAACCCTGAATGGCTTGGAAGGGTTGTTTTGTATTACATCACTGGGGTCCATGATGCGTTTTCATACACCAATCATCTTGTGAATCTGATAGCATAGTATGACCCGGTTTCTTCTTAAGTTGTGTGGGAGGGCTTCTTTCTTTAGACCCTTTATCCAACATTTCATTTAAATCTTAAACGCCTTCAATGCCTACCAAGACTGTCATTACGTAACACCTTTGAGATGTTCTAGTGTTAGCATCAATCTTAGTCGGCATTATTCCCATATTCCAGTTCATCTCCAATCATACCTAAACGGCTATTTCAACTTTGGATTATCCTTGGGTTAGATCCTCCGTTCTGGTTGGATCATAGGATTGATTCTAACCTAACCACCTTATGACTTCAGATCAGTCGTGAAATTAAGATGTGATGGGTAAAAGATCGAACCATAAAACCTTTCTTTCTGTTTAGCACATTGAGTCAATTAGATCACATTTTAAATACATTTTCTCCCTTATTTTAATAATAAACACTCAGTTTTTTGAAAATAACCTTGTGATTAAAATATGTCTGAAAAATCTGTGGGAAAAATATGGTCAGCATGAATGTTGGGAACATTTTGATAATGTTTTAGAATACATAGAATTGTCCGTATCATGAGGTAAATCCAAGAACATTAAAACTTTGTTTTTCGAAAAACTCCCCCTCAAAAATAAGACCAATGGAAAAATTGTTTGTCTTTTGAAAACATTGAGAGTGATGGAAGCGTTGAACACACAATTTTGAAAGATTAGATTGACATTGAGAAATTCTTGAAAAATGTGTACACTTTTTGAAAAACCAATGTTAGAGTACATCTCTTCTAACGATACCGTAAGCGCACTGAAACGTACACTATCCATTTTCCTTGACTAAAAACATTGAATGTCTTGAAAGAACATGCTCAAGACCGAGAAATGTTATTTTCATCGTTGTGAGATAAGATAATAACCTTCCTTTATTTAGAAGCGTCCGTGTATTAGCAGACATATGCACATAAGCCATCTAGAAAATTAGAAAGACATGTTTTGAAACTATTTGCAACTCTCAGCTCGAAACATCAATACAACCACCCGTGTCAATGTTAATCGACATTTCTAACAACGTAATGTTATCGATTTCCAGAGACATGTCGAGAAGAAACTTTTGGAATTTTCTATTATTCAGATATTTGTATTTATATAATATATTACCTGTTGTCCTCAGCATTGCTATATGATGGTGGAATAGTAATTCCAACTCTTGTCGTGATGTAGCTGTCTTGACTGCTAGAGGAACAACTTTTGGAACCAGCTTTGAACTTGACGGTTCATTGCTGTGGTCGTGAATTCCGAGTTCTGAACGGTTATGATCAGAAGTCATTTGATGAAGAACGAGGCCTGAACTGATGTGAACAGACATCATTGCCATGAAGACCGAGGCTTGATCTGCTGCGATCAAACGTCTTTTGATGTAGCTCATCTTTTGTGAAACCATTCTGGCACTGGTTTCTTAGATATCAAAAATTTCAGCAACCACACTCTGAGATTTTCCTGCTTTTCATTGTATAGTGCATCTGCAGTTATGTCAATTCGTTGTTGTTTTTGACCATTGAATGACGTACCTGCACTTAAACCCAGAGTTTGTTTGCATGCATGAATATGATAGATATCTACATTTGAACCATGTGTGGGTTCACTTTCAACCTTGCTCGTGCAAGAGTTGAATAACCTTCCTGTGGGAACCCACCTAAGACAAACAGTCTTGAGAATTCTACCCGTTGGTTGCCACCTAAGACAAGATCTAGGAGTCCTTGTTTTCTCAGGGACAGTGGTAGTCTTTTTGTTTGAGAACCTATGTCCTGTGGGGATCTGTCTTTCTGGTTTCTTAGATGCACTTGACTTTTCTACGGGCATATATCTCTTTGTTGTCTTATGGGATTTTGCGTCCTTATTCTGTGCAGAAGCACGTGGATTTAACCTTGACAGGTATTCTAAGACGCATTCATCATGATTTTCATTTGTAAAGGCACTTTGATGCATGTCTTGGACATAGCTATTCATGGACTTCAAGAAAGCCTTTTGTTTCCTATTCTACAAAGTTACATCTTTGATTGAAACCCGACTAGTCATAGATGCTTGACCAATTCCTTAGGTTTGGTTTGCAACCAATTAGGCAGTTTGGTAATCTAGCAGGATCTAATCATACTAGTTCCATTCACTTCTTGTCTTTATGAAAGTTTGTCACTTTTCTTAGCTTTCTCTATAGTACGTTATGAACAATGTCATTTGAGCTACTTTTCCTTGATGACTGATTGACACATGCTTTGGAAATCTTGAGGGGCCAGGTGCAAATCACATTTGGTGTTCGAACTGCTTGTTTTCTAATCTGAGGCAAATTTTGTTGAGTGACTTGTTTAAACAAACCATCCGACACATTAGTTTTATTAACCGACTGTTTCGTTTGAAAACTTCTCATTTCAGGAGAATTTGAAAAAGGAGTCGGTTTTCCTAAAACTGATGGTTTTGGAATTCGTTGAGCATTTGGTTGTCGAACAACAGATGGTTTATTAAACTGAGTTTCCACAGACTTTCCCTTGCAGTTCTCATGAGTTTCTTCAACTCACTTATTGCTATGTTCTTGTCTTGCATTTGAGCTTTCAAATCTTGTATTTCATGATATTGTTCACGTTCTTTTCGAAATACATTTGAAGCATTGGCGGGCAAACTGTTGGTTTTTTTTCATCTGTTCATTTAACAATGTTGTAAAGAAAGTTCAAGAGAAATCGAGTGTTTTTCAAGTTTGTCAAAACTCTTTAAAAGCTTATGAAGAACTTCGATATTAAACAGATTTCAGTTTGTTTCGAAAGCTTTGTGCAGACATTCAACATTCCTTACTTTATGAAGATACAAGCATTGTAATTCAGTATTACGTTTAAATCAGACAGAGAATGCAAATCGAACATGTAACATCTTTAAACACCCACTCTGTCGAGAAGTATATCTAAATGTTAGAAAAATCTGCCTTTTACAGATTCAAGTTCGTCAACCTAACTTATTTAAGTGGGGGGGGAAAAATTTTATTATTAACGTACTCCAAATCGTTCATTCATATCCTTTTTAGTTCAAGAATCAAACAATGACTGTCTATAAGTTTTGTCTGAAAGAGGCATAATAAGTTTTGATCAAACTTCATAGTCATAGCAGTTGTGGGGGAGGTAGGGGGGGGGGGGGGGGGTGGGGGGGGGGGGGGTTAGGAATGCACTATAATATGATTTAGTCAAAGCCTTGTTGACAAATAGTTCTAAATGATTGAAGTTGTATGTGTCATTTCGTTATAAAAGTTGTCTACTTTTTACTAATGGATTTAGAAATGGGTAGAAGCCAGGTTTTTAGCAATGTTCGGCTTTGTCCTAACACAACTTTTTTCTCCACATTGTCTTCCCTAACTTATTTAGCGCGTCCAACTGACAAGATAGCTTTGGATGGTGTTTGAAAGTTCATAAAGACTGTTTTGATATGTTTAATGATATGGTTTCACTGTGTCCTTTATCCACTTTTGATCTTACTCTCCTTTTCAAGAGAGACACTGTCTCTTCCCCAACGGGGCCAAAATCTGTTTGCAGGATCAGAAGTATCATATGGGATCTCATACAAACGAGGCTTATCAGATTGAGCTTTCTTGAGGTACTTTGGATTAGCAAAGGTTGATCTACCATATACTTTGCGCATTCGGGTGCTAACAGTAAATGGTCTGAATTGACTGAATTGGCTTATAAAGAATTTCATTTAAAAACTTTATTTGTTTCTCCATTTCAATCATCGTGTCAATGTCTTTTCCTTCCTTAACCTTTAAATCCGAAATAACCTTACTTTTCTCTTTGAGTTGACCTTCAAATTGTGACCTAGTTAACAGACTCTTTTTTGACTAGCTCATCGTGTTTCTGATTGACAACTGAAATTTCATAGGTTTTAGTTTTTAAACCCTCTTTTATGTCAATGTCTTATAAGAGCTAATTAGTCCTAGATTTATTTAACTTTGTCTTTAAGTATTTTATAGATCACTCGGTAGGTCCATTAAGGGCCGTGTACTTCGCACGCTCAGTCTGTTTGGTCAGATAAGTGCAATCATAGACTATCTGACTGCTATTAGCCTCCCCCAGGAGCCCTACTATTCCTCATCAAGTTAGTTTTTGCACTCCTTCAGTCTTGAGGTGCAATGATGCGTTTGCTTCTTTAATTGCTTTTGTTCGTTTGTTTCCCTCGTATATGAAGTCAATTAGCATATAAATTAGAAGCTCTGCAGCACGCTACATTAACATATCCAGCCGCATTTGATCAACCTGATTATCATTATTACATATATTTGATGAATCAGGAGTGACATTGCTATCATCCTTCTCCAAAACATATGTGTCATTAATGGATTCAGGTTGCTCAGAATGTCGTCTCACATTGCAAACACATCATTTCATCATGGTTTTTACCTGTTCTAATGGCTGACTTGCAGAACTGGATTCTTCAGGTAAGACCTCCTGAATCTTTGCCATGTCACTGTAATGGTTGCTTTCCAATCTTTATCAATCTCTTCATCCGATACAATCCCACTGCTTGTTTCATCTCCTGAACTTGTAAATGATTGAACCTCTTGGACCTTGCACTGTTGAATCTGCAACTGTCTTTCACTCAACTTTTTCAACGTCATCTTAAGCTCTTGCTCATGATTTGCTCTTTTATTATACATTTGGCTCAATGGAGTTCATGTTTTTTGGATGATTGTATTCCTGAACTGTTTGAGTTGTCCATCTTAGTGTAATCTCTGAAGGTTCTATTACTCTTGATCTGATGAAAAATATCTTGAATAAATATTGAGAGCTTTAACAAAGTCAGAGTTAATGAACCTTTCAACTGTACTATTGATCATACACTTAGAGCGGTTTTTTTTTTTTTTTTTTTTTTAGGAATCCATCTCTGAAGTGTTTCAGCATTGAGAAGTGTTGCTAAGTTATTCATGTGTTGAGATAACTGAAACTCGAAGGTTCTGAGACTATCACCAAAGAGTTGTGCAAAAGCTTGTTGATACAATATACTCTGTTGTTCGAGAAGTTGAGTGGTTGATTTAAGTTCATTTAATTTGTTCAGGGAGTTTTCTTTGAAAATCTTTGCTTGCATCTGCAGTTTCTGTATCTCTGGTTCCTCTAAAACTGAACCCGAAGATGAAGTAACCTGTGTTCCCATTTTATCGTGAATTATGAAGTGTGAAAGATTTTGTTGGATCTTAAGTGGATATGATGTGATTGAAGTTGTGGTTGTGTAAGCAATTCACGTTCACGGGATTTTACACGTCTATGATTAAAACCGATAAATGAATTAACGGGATTTTACAGAATCAATAGAAAACCGTGAATGATTTGATTCGGAATCAGCGGCCAATGATTTAATTGTCTAAAAACAGATAATTTTCTGGCTAGGGTTAAAGCTGTTTGTTTAAATAGGCTCACCAAGCTGAAACGGGCCTAAAAATACAGATGGGCCGTGAGCTAGAACAAAAACCAGTCTAACACAAATTCCAAAAAACTGAAAAATGTCAATAAATCATGGTAAACAAGCTTTTCGGGCCTCGAAAAATCCTTAACCAGCTATAGCTTCGATACAGCATGATCCGTCACGTTTTTCTCTTCGATTTGAGAGGTCACGGGCCTAAAACGGACTTACGGATCAAAAGTTATGGCTGTTTTACTGAAACCCTTTTCGTCACACAAGTTTTTTTTTAAAAAAATTCGTTCGGTCCAAAAAAAATTTGCTCGTTCGATTCCGCTCGTTCGGTTCCGCTCGTTCGGTTCCGCTCGTTCGGTCCGCTCGTTCGGTCCGCTCGTTCGGTCCGCTCGTTCGGTCCGCTCGTTCGGTCCGCTCGTTCGGTCCGTCGTTTCGTATCCCGCTTGTTCGAGTCCCTTGTTCTGGTCCAACGTTTTTTCACTACTCGTTCGGTATGTTAACGTTTTACTGTTCGTTTCGTTTGTTCTTCACAAAAAAAAGCGTAAAACCTCCTATTTTTTGCGTCAACTAATGCGACCCCAATAGAAACCAACAAGACGTCGTTGCCTTTTTCTTTAAACAAGCCAAATCATAACAAAAACAATTATGCCGAATGAAGAAGCAACCAAACCTTCGAATCCAATTTACTTACCACAAAAAAACACGAAATCCACCGAGGCGATTGATACCAATTGTTGGTACCAGATTAATACTTCACTTCACTTCATAACACGAATCGAAACAAGAAAGGAGAAAGAGAGATGATTAGTTTAGAGAGAGAGAGAAGAGAGGATATAAACCATGAATGCAAGTGTTTTCTAAATGTATGCTACCCAGATATATTATTGCCTAAGTAGCTTTGAGTGCCATTATTTCCATATCATGAATCATAAATTACTTACATTGCGAGTGAACGCGAATATTGTGAATAGATCTATTAGGGGTGACGGCTCCCGTTTGTATACCCGTGCATGGGGTAGCCAAACGCACTATATTTGTCCTAATAGGTAACATTGGCAAGTTATCTTTTCCACGGGGACATCTGTCCCTAACCAATATCACTACGGTGATTTCCCTGTTAATGTATTGATGTCATGAGCTTAGGTGCAATAATAATGTTACCCTGATTTTCCATGATAATTGTATTCGTTGCAATTATTACCATTATAGTGACTTGCATTCAACCATATGATAATATTCAACTGTTTTCCCATGATAATACTATTCTTCATGATATTAAATATTCTCCTTGATAATTATCCTAGTAATGCCAATATTTCCACTATAACTTGTATTCAAACTATTTATCAAACCTATGAATTTCACTCAACCTTTGTGTTGACCCTTTTTAGCATGTTTATCTCAGGTAATTGAGCAAGTTGCGGTACGGAGTGGCATGGACTCGAAGATGGCTGAACTGTTATCATTCAAACATAATGTTTTAGATTTTGGGACCTGCATTTTGTAAAAACTCTGATTATAATGAATGATAACTAAATTTTTCCAACAACGTCTCTTTTAAAGTTGTTTTCTATGATTATGATTGTTGTATCCATGAAGTAATACCCCAGATTAGTTTCCGCTGCTATATTGTAAAAATGGGGGTGTTACAGATTGGTATCAGCACCATGGTTATAGAGAACAAGGTCAAAACCTTAACTATAACCACATTTCTTTTTCAGCCATCAAAGTCCTCCGTGCCACTACATTCCGGAACAAGTATGTAAATATACATATCTATTATACTATTACATAAATAACTTATGTTATTTACAAACTAGGTTGTTATCAGAACGATGTCTTCTCCCAACCTACTTCTGATCTTGAGGATGCTTTTTCCTCTATGAATATTCTTAACTATACTTTGGGTCTTCATACGGATTATTTCCAGCGTTGCATCAAGAAAGCAAACTTTTAACTCTTCAAAAAACTCTACAGATAATATGATTCCACCAGTATTCTCATCCTTCTACAATAATCCTTATTTGAAAAACGTACAAGCATTTTATGCTAAAGAATTACCTATTTCATCACCAGATCCTATTACTCCACCAGCTATTTTAACTCCATCTCCGGTATTACCACCATCACTACTATTTAATCTCTGATATTTCTTTGTTCCTGAAGAACTACTACCACCTAAGAAGCGAATCCATTCTCCATCTTCTTCCTCAACTACGTTATAATTCATCTCGTCAATCAACTTTTATTTGGTATCACCAATCTTCCTCAGTTTTATACTCCCACCCTCCTTAGATATTTGAAATAGGAAAATGTCAATTAAGATTAACAGAAACAACATGAGGGGATAAAATAAAGATATTATGAAATTACTTAGATGACCTCTATCTTCACCATGAATCGAGAAAATAGAGGAAAGGACGTATTATAGAATGATCATACAAGGTAATAGTTTACGAACTAAAGACCGAACTCAAGAAAATCCGTACTCAGATTATCAAACGTCAAAAGAAGTAGTTAGGGCAAAAGGATAAGATTGCCTTTGCTCACTATAGAATTTTTGATCTTGATCGAATCATTGAAAAAAAATCCAAGCTCGTCACCAAACAAATCAGGAAGATCTTTAGGATGTCATCTACCAGCTCAAAATCATCAAACTCATAAACTAGTTATAGCTTTATCCTAAGCTACGGGATGTGTAGTATAAATAAAAATGCTTGTCAAATCTTGTCCATGTACAGTAAAAAGGCAAGTTATTTATAAAGGAAATCCCGTTTCATACCTTATTGTTTCCAACTTATCTCTCTCTTCCACCATCATCTCTATCATTTGTATCATTATCTCCGTCTTCATGAATCGTACCATAACTTCTAAGTGCTTAAAATAAGCATTTCTCTTTAAGCATTTTAGCATCACATTCTCTTACTTTTCAAAACTTATGATGTCATTCTTATTACGTGTTATCTTATGTTGATAGGATGCCTCCCAAAAGGACGTCAACATCCGAAACACCAGCTATAACTTTGGATGCCATCCGGTAACTGACTGCTGATTTTACTGCAGCCCTGGAAGCACAGACTGCTGCCATGGCAAGTGCTAGTAATCTTACTGGAACTCCTGCAGTGAAAACGGGAAACTACAAAGAGTTTATCCGCTGTCAACCTTTCTGCTTTAATGGTACGGAAGGAGCAGTAGGCCTTATTCGTGCCGTTTTATTTGAGCAATATGTTGATTTGATTTCTAGACTTTGTTTTGATATTGTAAGACTTGTATGGATGGTAATCCGTATCATTCATATTTGGTCGTTGGATATTTTTTTTGTTGGATGTTATCATGACACGTTGTGTCTTTGCATTTATTACACTATTTAGTATTCCTCTATAAAGATACCATGTGCTATGTTAATATCTTTCATGTTATGCCTCGCGTTTCCGCCTTGGCGGGGTGTGACAATCGTATTCATTTTCTTTTACAACAACATACTCTTCGTCTTGTCTGAATGAATACTTGATCATCTCGAACCTTCTTATAGTGCAAACCGGCCGCTCTTGATCATCAAACAATTCACATCTTTCTTTGTTTTCATGTTCCATATCATATTCTCTTTCTTCAGGACCATGGTTCGTATTCTCATAGATGTTCCATCTCCTCCAACCTTCATTACTTGACTCATTATCTTCGTATTCAATTATTCCTTCCATGATGGCTTTATTCTTTAAAGCTTCTTCTTTAAGTTTGCCATCTTTCAAAGCTTCGTACCATTAAACATCTTGATAACGGAGAGTGTTTCCTACTATGTAAGCTCTAGGTAAGTTTCCTTTATTACAATATCCATCGTCCCTCCAGCTACAGGTTGGCCATTCTGAACATCTATTTTTATAATTAAAAGGCTCACAATAATGCACAACTAGAGCGGGTTCTTTCCATGCTCCATCATCCGTCTATGGTTTTTCATACACCCATGGTACATCTTTGTTCCATTCACAAATCCAATCATCCTTATAATATTTGTAAGTCTTAAATCCCTCAATATCTTCAGTAAGTACATCTGGATTGATTTGTAAAAGATAATTAAACTTCTTGAAGGCCTTACACAAAGGTGTCTCGAAGTCAAATAAATTAGTCTCGATCCAAAAATTTTCAGCAACTTCATCTTCATCTTCAGAAGTAGAGGATTCTTTGTCGGTGATTTCAAATTCATCATCACCTCTAGCCCAGTACATCCATAATTCTTTCATTGTATAATGATCCATTGTCTTGTAGTTAAATTTTTTTGAAGCTAACCATTTAGTAAATTCGACATTAGATGGATCATATTCCATATCATCATCAAATTCATGTGACATTTATTGCTTCAAATCATCTTCTTTTTTTAATTCACATGGAATGTTAGTAACCTTAGCAATTTCAACCTCATATGTAAATAAGTCGTCATCCATTCTGCTCATCCGGTTAAATTCTTTATTGAAAATTTCAAGTGATGTATTGCAAGTAAGCGAAACATCACTGATCTTTAGAGACTCAAGTTTCTCGAACTCTCCCTTGATTACCTTTGTCATTGTTACTGAGAATAACCAGAAAATTATCAGTAGAACCAGTTGAAAAAAGGTGTGTATAAAATTTTGAGCTTTAAGTTCGAGTATGAAAAACTTCTCTGTTACTGTATCAGATGATTGATATGCCGTATTCAATAGGTCTGAATACGTTGTATTAATCTTTTTGAACGAATACGCTGTATTAGACACGAAAGTTGGATACGCCGTATCCAATGGAAGTAGATACGTCGTATCAGGTTATCGACCAGAACAGCGTATTAGAACACAATTAAACACACGAACAACTAGACTAATAAACAATTAAACAAACAAATATACAAGCAAATATACAGAATTATACACTAATCTAAATTACACTAATCCTAAGGGTTAGATTATTCTAATGTTATAAAAACCAAAATATCAAATAAAAATCAAGATTAAATTTTCACTCCCCGGCAACACCGCCAAAAACATGATGTGTCGTTGTGAGGTTGTAATTTAAGAAGGTTCAAGTTTTAAATTTATATTTTCCCGAATTTACCAAAAACAACACTTTAACGGGAAGTATACACGGTCAGATGGGAGTTTCGTGGTAAGTAGGGTGTCGATCACTAAGAGCAAGAAACAATCTTTTAATTTATTAATATTTTGGTTATCTAGACTAAGTTAATTCTATTCTATGTTAAACCTATGCTAAACCTATGTTAATCCTAATTCTAATGGATAAGGGGGGGGGGGAGAGGTTCAGCTTGAGAGACTGGCACGGGTTTTGTGGTGACTAAGATCAATTTAAGACACAATAACACACACAAGTAAATTAACAAAAGCAATTTTCATAAATGTAAATATCCATCTATTAAGTTAGATGATGTACAATCTATCAGTTATATATGAACTCACCTTTTTCAGGGAAATTTTTCGCTTTATTACATTACATTACTTACTTTGCCAATATCTCAATATGCAACATTTCTTGCATAACTAAAGTTAACGGGCTCAGGCAACCTATCTATGGCAATTCTATCTTCATATATGTCAAGCAATCATCATAATATATCAAGTCAATATCATAATATCATTTTTACAAAGTACATTATTCCTATAATGTACCATTCGCAACGTTATATCAAAACGGGCTTTAAACCGTTATCGGATATCTCTAAACCCTAATTCCATGAAGGATTAATATCTAAAGTGAATGCACAAGATACTAAAGCATATGTACACTAAATATAACATCTCATTTGAAATATAAAATCTCTTCAAGTCAAAGTACAAGTCTCTAAAAGCTCAATGTACAAGTCATTAAGCATGATCTTCAAAATAGCCGTTTTATATCCGTTTTCATTCTAATTTCTTCACCATCACTTTTGTATAAGCTAATACACTCATTTAACAATGTATAAACCCTAAATATTCTATTCATAAGCTTTTATACATCTTTTTGCACTCAAACCCCTAATTCAAAACCCTAAACCCTAAAAACGAGCTAGTTTCTGAACCATGACTCGTTTCTTCGTTTTTATCCATTGTAAACCTAAACCAATACTTAAATAAGTTGTAATAACTTAATTTACAACATTATCAATCATATTCCATAATCATTTCATCATTCAACTTCAATTATACAAGAAATAAATCCAGAAAACCCTAATTATGCCCTAATTGTGATTTTGACCCGTTTACTCATTTTCTAACCATTTCATTCTCAAGTAAGAAACCAAGAGCCATTGTAAACTCATAAAATGAGTTTAAAAACCATTATCCATCATTATCCATTATTACTTTGACAATGTACAAGAATTACAAAGCTAGAAAACCCTAAAAGTCTTATACGAGCCCTAATTCCAACCCACGACTATTTCTTTCCATTTCAACCCTTTTTAACTTAAACCAACGATCAAACCTCATTGATAATCCTTTATATAAGTCCTATGATCACTATTCCATCATTCCCAATCAAGAATGTACGAAATATAAGCCAAGAAAGTCAAGAAAACCCTAAACGAGCCCTATGTGAACCCGCGACCTCATTTCATCATTTTAAACCCGTTTTAACCCAAACCAATTGCAAACTTTTGTTAATAAACATTAATTCAGACCTTAAGACCATATTCCAACCATCCATGATCAATATACATGAAATGTGAGCATGAAAACTTGAGTTCGAACCATAAAACCCCAAATCTGACCCGCAAGGGTACTTAGCTCCTTTTGACTCATTTTAAACTCACCCATGTGCAAGATATTTACATGAACACCTTCTAGATACTCTATATCAGCTTACACACCAACTTACACCATTCCTTGGCCAAAAACAAAGCCACATGATCCTTCTTTTTATCCAAACAGCCGCGGCAGCTAACAAGCTTGTCCACACCATCAACCTAGCTTCTTAGACTTCCACATCTGGTTTTATAGCTTCTACACATCCCATACTAGACCCTCCATGTGTCTTGATCAGATTCTAAAGGTTGCTTACTCCTCTTGCTTCTAAACTACTATAAATAGGACCTTAGATAGCTCATTCAAACTTGCACCACACCTCCTCCTCTATAACCCTTATAGGCAGCATTCCTTTGCTCCCTTATGATCTTAGGATCATTAAAGAAGTTCAAGAAGTGAATCCCTAAAGATTTGAAGCCCCGGGAACAAGATACAAGGCGTACGAGTGGAAATACTACCCGAAACGACCCATTTCCACCATTTTTGATCATTGAAGCTCAAACCCAGGTTCTATCAACTTCATACCTGCTACTACACCCTTATAATGTTCATATGATCCTAAATAAACTCTTGTTAAAGTTTCATAACTCAATTCATGCTCATTTTCCATTTTGATCCAAAACCGTACACCCGAAATCCTAATTTTGCGTTTTTCATAAAACTAAATGTTATAATGGTTAAATATTGTTATAATCTATCCTAGAATATTTAACTAATGTTAAAATAACCACTTTATTTATTAATGAAGGAATTTGAACTTAAAACCCGCACGTTTACATTTTGAAACCCTAATTTGACCCGTTTTGCTTCCTAGCTTAACGAATCGTTATTTTAAACTTGTGTTATGTTAAAACTTCATATTTTAGTTTATTATAACTTATAAATGTCTAATTAACCTTCTCGTGCTAACTTGTCCAATATTGAATTAAAACGCTTAAAACCGATTATATCATATCACAATACTATAGGAGCTCTATAATTAAGAGGTTTCAATCTTGGTATTCGTCCCAGACTGAGTTGTTGGGTTTACGATTTAAAGTGCCCTAGCTCCTCAAACGTTTACTGAATGACTTCTGAAATATGATGGCCCGAACGGTGATACAATAATTCTAAACTCTTCAATCAAACTCATAACTCTTAAAACCAAAGTTCTAGAGTACAATCTTCCTAAGACTCAAAATCAAACTCGTAACTCTTAAAACCAAAGTTCTAAATTACAATCTTCCTAAGACTTGACATATTTACTCAGGTTGCATGACGTGGCTGTTTACTATCATTTTATTATATCAACATTCCCCAGTTAAGATTGTGATAAGGTCGTCAGCTTTCATTTCAGAATATTTATTACATCTACCTACCAGGTGAGTTCATAGCCTCGCTTTTTAATCATTTGAATGTTTTATAAACCCGCGAGGGGGATACATGCTTATTACAAACTCTTTTACATACTCGTTTATCTTATAACAATATGATTACTTTTCAAAAGACTTAATTCATAACCTCATATTTCAATCTTTTGAATACTTTATAAACCTGTGATACCTGATATAAACCATAAATGTAAGTGTTTTCTAAATGTATGCTATCCAGATATATTATTGCCTAAGTAGCTTCTAGTGCCATTATTTCCATATCATGAATCATTAATTACTTGCATTGCGAGTGAACGTGAATATTGTGAATAGATCTATTGGGGGTGACGGCTCCCGTTGGTATACCCATGCTTGGGGTAGCCAAACGCATAATATTTGTCCTAATAGATGACCTTGGCAAGTTACCTTTTCCACGGGGATATCTGTCCCTAAATATCACTATGGTGATTTCCCTGTTAATGTATTGATGTCATGAGCTTAGGTACAATAATAATGTTACCCTGATTTTTCTATAATAATTGTATTCGTTGCAATTATAAACATTATGATAACTTGAATTTAATTGTTTTCCATAATAATACGGATCTCCATGATAATTATCCTTGTAATGTCAATATTTCCATTATGATAACTTGTATTCAATTATTACATTTCAAACCTATGAATTTCACTCAACCTTTGTGTTGACCCTTTTTAGCATGTTTATCTCAGGTAATTAAGCAAGTTGCGGCACGGAGTGGCATGGACTCGAAGATGGCTGAACTGTTATCATTCAAACATAATGTTTTAGATTTTGGGACCTGCATTTTGTAAAAACTCTGATTATAATGAATGATAACTAAATTTTTCCAACAACGTCTCTTTTAAAGTTGTTTTCTATGATTATGATTGTTGTATCCATGAAGTAATACCCCAGATTAGCTTCCGCTGCTATATTGTAAAAATGGGGGTGTTACAGCCGGCTCCTCCTGCTCTGCCAATTTTTCTTGTTTTGTTTGAATTCCATTAAGAATTTGCAAATCTTTCATAAGTTTAAGTAGCAATTCTTGCATAACTTCAGGTTGATTCTGCTCTTCTTCCACAGCTTGCTTTATTTTAAGAAATCTCTCCTCAGCTAGCAATAAAGCCATGCACTTTTCTTCAGGAGGTATATGATCATACTCCTTTAAAAAGGCTTGAATAGTTTCCATTAAGTTTTCTCTAGCTTGCAACATTTCCGTATCCATTGCTTGAGGAGGTTGATGAATTACGAGAAACTGCGGGGGTTGATATTGGTCAAAACCGGAATAAATCGGATTATAACAAAAATTAGGATCATAATTTTGGTTCATCGGTTGACACTGGAAATTTTCATGAAGAACCCCGCATTTTTCATAAGGAAATTGTTGTGGCTGACTTAGAGAATAATGTAAAGGTTGGTTAAATCTAAAGTCTTGATTGTAATAGGGACCCTGATCAAAGACATGTGTGTTCCCTGTTTGACAATCGAAGCCCGGATGAGAGTTCCCTCTACAAAATTCACTCAAGTATATCTCGTATTGGTGTTGTGGAGGTTGGTTGAAGAAGTTCGGTGTTTCATTATAAGAATAAGGATTTGGGTCATAGACAAACTCATTTCTGGATCCTACACTGCTACAGCTCGGACAATTTCCACCATTAAACGGACCTCCACAATACAAGCAACCAAAATGGTTATACGAAGACATGTTGAGGAATTAAACGGATAAGAGGATAAGAAGAAAGAATTAAACGGATTTGAGGGTAAAGGAGAATATTTTTAGATTTTGAAAATTATTCATAAGAAAAGGAATTAAAATAAGAAAGAAAAATATTTTTGGTAATCGAAAGTTAAACGTGCACGGTAGCTCTCTAAAAATACGTACAAGAAAGCGGAGGAGTTGGTAAACGCGAGGCGCTATTTATAATAACCCTTATCCTTTTGGGTGATGTTGATCAAACCCGCCTTAAACTTCCCTTATAGTACGTAATCTAAAGGTGAGCCGTAACAACGATTAACAAATGGTTATTTTTAATATAGAAGTGTAAAATATTTTTGTATTTTTTTTATATTTAAAAATATTCACAAACGGAAAATAACTTCACGAGGAAGGTTCTTCAAAACACTAATCTTCGAACAAAACGCGAAATTCGTTACACACTTCCCCAGCAGCGGCGCCAAAAATTGATCCGTCTCCGAATATGCTATACGTAAATATATAGTATAAGGATAGGACAATTATAGTATAGTAAGTATTTTCCGTCAGGTTCAAGATAAACACTTTTAACCAAAACGTTATATAAAAAAAACCTCTCGGGTCGTTTTCCCTCGACGAAGCGTGAATTGAAAATCAGTTAAATTCGTAATCGCGCGTTTTGAATGGTTTCAAACTTTTGAATTGATTATCTATTTCTACAATTAAAAGCACATAGATCATATAAAGAAAAATTAACGACTAAGCAATAAAACAATTAAGCATAAAAACAATAACGGAAATTAAAGAAACGTGACAATTAAAACCTAAATTATCTAAAATTAAACCTAAAATGATTTTTTTACTTTTCCTAATCCTAATTACTAACTTGTAAGAAAAAGCTAAGGAAATCCTAAACCGAGGGTGCTTAAAGTTAAAAACGAAGAAAACGAGAACGGGGATCAAATCCCGTTCTTTAAAAAGTGCAATTCTTAAATTTAAATCCTAAGCCTAAAATATGATAAAAGAAAATTTTATAAAAAAGAATTTTAATTTTTTGATTATTTTCCTATTTTTTATGATTTTTTAAAGGTTTTAACAAAAATAAATGATTAAAAATACCAAACTATGAATTAAAATTCTAAGAAAATTACAAAAATAGATTAAGCTACAAGGAATGCAAGAAAAATACTAACTAGGAGAATGCTTAAATGAATAAGCCCAGAAAAAGCTATAAAGCACGCAAAGTGCTTATTATAAAAAGAACTCAAAAAGGTGTTAAATGAATTGTTGTTGCACCTTAGGACGTAAAAGTCCCAAGGGCGCAGTGGTAAGTGAGTGTGGTGTTGAGGTGTATCAAAGGTTGAGGAGGGTAGAGGTCTAGGGTTCGAGCCTTGCTCACCCTGGATTTCCCCTCTTCCCTTTTTTTATTTTTGCAAAAACTTTTAAAAACAAAGTTATAAAACAGATGAAAATAAGCAAAATCTATAAAAGAAACTTTTTATGAAAGCTAGTAAATAAGCTGGAAAATAGCTTTTTAATTAGACAGATTATACTTAAAGGATAAAAGCTTTTGAATTAAAATTAAAGAACCTAAAAAAAACTAAAATAAGCTAAAACCTGAGCAAACAAGGCTATAACTACTCTATAACTACTTTATTAAGCAAGTCTAAGCTGAAATTATGCAAAAATAATAAGCCATAAGCTGAAAATTCAAATAAGCACTTTTGCATAAATGGATTGCCAAACAGACCCTAAGGGCAACTTTGAGCTTAATTCCAAATAGGCTAATGGAACCTTATGGCAATAAGCTCTATACCTACTTTAAGCTCATCTTAAAAGATACTTAAATCAACAATTGAAAAACAGTTTGAAAACTAAATAAGCTAAGAAAAAGTTGAATGAAAAAGGCAGTTTGACTCAGTATATGCTGAGTGTTCTTTTTGGTTTCAAAAAGACAAAAGACATATTTTAAGCTTAAAAACAAATTGACTAATAAACAAATTATTCTAAAATAAGCTCAAATAGATCTAATATGACCTAAAATCTACTTATACTCTGAATTTCAAATCCTAACAACTACTTTTACCATCCGAAATATAAGCTAGAAAAAGGCATTAAGGCTCATTTGACAACTGATGCAGTTGACCTCAAAACACAAAAAACATTAATTGCAGACTTAAGACTTGGATCTAAAATCTTTTAAACACTAAGTAAAGAGCATTTAAATGAACAGCTTAAGCTTAAACAGTTCTGAGCTTGTAATGCATATAATCCTGAGCTTATAACCACAGATTTAAACTAACTACTAACAAACTTGATAGAAACTATTCTAACCTATAAAAGCCTTAGATCCTGATCTTTATAAACCTAAATATGATATCTAAAACCTTTTAAAGGAACCAATTGGACTTGACAGCACTAACTCAAGTTAGTGCTGCCTTGTGCCAAACACCCCTTTAGAAGGCTCATAACCATTTTTAGTTATTAGATTAAGATTTAAAGTTCAAAATTCAAATACCAGATATTAATTAACTTTTAACACACCTAACGAACATATTTCAACAGACAAATAAGCAGAAGTAATAAGCTAACAAGATAAGCTAATGCTAATATTTTTGGATTTTTCAACTATTTTAAGAACAATTACATGAAACTTAAGGTCTATACTAACAATTGAACACATTAAGCATATAACAACTATAATAAGCTATAATAAGCTAATCTAAACAGAAATAAGCTACTATTAAGCAGGATTAAGCTACAATGCAATTTAAAGCTATAAAATGGAAAAAGAGGACTTACAACTGCCTTTGCACAAACAAGGCTTATAAAATGTAAAACATGCTCTTATGAGCAAATCAACAAGCTCAGCTTATCCATGGATAGCTAGTGTAGTCCTGGAAACCCTTCCATTTCTAGTTTCCCTTCCAAAGTTAAGCTTAGGTTATTTTGAGGGTGGATTTGAGAGATAATAAGCTCAGTTTAGTTTTTATGAAAGCTTAATGAGTTAAACAATATTAAAAAAGCTTATATGAGGAAATAAGAGCTTAATTTGATTACTGTAAACTTGATTGAACCAAAATTGCATCTTATGTATAAATCAAAATTTAAAAGGCAGAATTGAAGGAAATGAATTTTATTAATAAAACTCCGCAACCATAAATACATGATCTCTCAAAAAGGATCAAAATTACATTTTGAAAAACATAATAAGCTAGAAAAATAAGCAATAAGCTATACTAAGCTACTCCTACTCCTAAGCTAGATGATCTGTGAGTGAGAATTGAGCTCCTTATATAGGGCAAGAGGGAAGCTTTCAGGTCTTTACACGCTCCTTTTGATCCAAGCCATCCATTCCTTCTAATAATTGGATCCCACTTTGTAGTCGTTAGATGAGATAAGAGCACACTGATTGCCACGCTGGCAATCCAATTATTGGGAGGTGGATGTGCTTCTTTTGCATTGATTTCAGTGCAAATTTCCATTTTAAGTGTATTTCTTTGGATACGCGTAGCATTTCATGTGATAGTCTTGACCAATGGTAAGCTTTGATGAAGTTTTCCTTTGCCAGCGTAGAGCTTGGTATTAGAATCTTCGAACCACGTAGTTAATTGAAGGGAAATGGATTTAACCCTCTAATTTTCATGCTGAATTATTTGGGGGAGACGGTGAATAGTAAAACTACTTTTCCCGCCCCCCAATTCCTTTTATATCTTGTTTGACTTGAGTTTTATATAACGTTGACCTGGGCTTGGGAGGGTGTTTTGGACCATGGTATTTAGCTTTGGGCTCGGTAAAGGTTAAATGGGTTTATATAATTAAGTTAACGACCGTTAGTCCTCAAAGGTTAACAAAGTAATAAAAGGACTAACGGTGTTATTCATTTTAACAATAAAGGACCTTCTGGTATTTTCAAGGTTTGTTAAGTTGACCAAGGTTTGACCATGGTTGACTTTTGTTGACCTTTTCTTGATAAATATCCGGCTCTTGTGCACTCTTTCCGTTCTCGTGTTCGTTTTTGCCCAGTTTTAGCTCTTTTCTTGTGATATTTACAATATCCGTACCTACACATTCACAAAAGACAAAATACACATATAAAAGTATAATTATGCACATTTTCATCTTTTAAGGGTTATTTTTTATATAAAAAGGATATGTGATTTCTCACATATCATTGGCATTTTAAAATTTTGTGGAAAATGTAAAGGGGGGTGAATACATTTTCGATTAAAATCTAAAAAACATTTGTATCAAATCCCCGATCAATCGCGACATAATATGAAAAGTAAAAAATATGATTTATGACTATATGAAAGCATAGAATAACCAAGTAGTCACAATAAAATAGAGAGCAAACCGAACACGATGATTTATAGTGGTTCGGTCACGGAGCTCCTCTCCGCCCTACTCTACTCCCCAAGTACCCAACTCGAGAGTTACTTCACTAGATCAACAAACTCCCTTCTCGGCGGAGAAACCTTACACAACGTTGCTTACACTTTATCCGGTACTAAGCTAAATACCGAGTCCTAATCACCGGGAGAACCAACCCATCGTCGCTTACACTTTATCCGGTACAAAGCTAAATACCGGGTTCTTACACAAAGGGTAGAACCAACCCAAAAACCCCGTTATGTTTTATGGCCCAACATAACAAACCTTGTGTTTTATGGCACAAACACATAAACCATCTAGTCTAAATCAAATGATACAAGATAATGATGTGATTACAATGATGATCCAAGACAATGTGTCTAATGGATATGAATGACTAATCTAAATGTCTTCCATTGATGGAAGCCTTCAAATGGATGAATATGATGAGATCTCTAATCTTGTAGATCTTCATATGGATATGCTTGGTGGTGGATGGAAATGGCAAGATCTCTAAGGCTTGCTTTGGTGGATCATCATAGGAGTATGCTTACAACAAAATGAATGTTAGAGCATTATGATCATATGCAAATGAGGGTGTTTAAAGGGTGTTGCTACTGATCTAAGAGAAGGAAAAATGCAGAGAGAAAAGTGTGTGAAAAGGTGTATGAAATGGTGAGATTTGGCTTGCTATTTATAGGCAAAAAATCCACTGTAGCCCGGTTCCGCCGGTGCTATTGAAGAAGGGCACCGGCAGCCAAAAGCAAGGGCACCGGCCTACAGTAATACAATCTAAGTTTTGATTTGCAAAATCTTGAAAGATCTTATGTAATCTTGGAGAGATTTTTTCTATTTAAAGATATGTGATGTCATGGATGAGGTAAATATTACAAGCATTTTCCTTTTAAAGAAATGTGTTTAAGTAAAATATGTATATACTTAAAAAGTAAGTTACTTGTGTTTTAAAAATATGCAAAGTGTGAAATGAGGTTTGATCATAATGCAACATAACAAACATGTACGAACCTGTGTTGCAACATACGAGGAGTTGAGACATAGAGAGATGTTGATGTATGTTGAGACAAAATACGATTACGAGTAACTTGTACATTTTACGTTATGTATTACATGTAGTGTTTGTCATCAAACAAAACAAAAAGACTGTGTTGATTAATTATCGTAATAGTTGCCACTAACAATCTCCACCTTTTTTGTTGATGACAAACAACGTGTAAACGTAATATTTCGAAAATGTAAAGTTACTTGCATCCACGTTCTACCTTTTACATTACTTTCTTCTGTTTTACACTCTTCTACCCTTTTGTCAAAAACAAAAAGGGTGTGTCCTGGAGTTTAAACTCATTCTCCCCGAAAAGGCGAGTTTGCATCATCTCTAGTAAAGTTAAATAGTCTATACTAACCCCTTATGCTGTTGCATCTCTAGGTAAATGTCCTTGGTCTATAGCGGATCCATGGATCAAATTTGAATGCTTTACCTACAAAACGGTTAGTTTCGTGCAACATAAAAGTTATGAAAACTATATGATGAAGAAAATGACATCTTTGCAAAGGATTGTAGAAAAGTAAGAATGATGATGAATGCGTGCATGCTCCCCCTTGATGAGTGCTCCCCCTAGATTGAGGCGTCAAGATATGATGAAAAATAATATGTACTCTTGAATGAAGTAAGAAGAAGAATCAAGATCAAGACACTTTTGAGGCGTGCTTGAAACTTTCGCGTATTTGGCAATTCCTTTCTTGAAGTGAATTACCTACACAAGATTTAGAAAGAGATGCTAGAGAGAGAGAGAGAGAGATCAGTTGATTAAATAAAAGATTAGATGAGAAAGATGTGTCAAAACATGAGAAATGGTTTTAAATGCTCGACGAAAGCTCCCCCTTGCTTGAGGGTGTCAAGTATGATCCTACAAAACAAAAATTAGTGCAATAACAGGTTTTGTCCTTAGACAAATATGTCATATACAACCAAATGTATAGACGACTTAATATGACGAATGCTCCCCTTTGCTCGAGGGCGTCAAGATGATCCTACAAAAAGGAAAAAGAATGATGCAAACTTCATCCTTGGATGAGTAAGCCATAGACCACAAGGTTGTATATGCTTGAACCTAAAAAGAGATGATATGAGAAGGAAAATTTCATCCGTAGACAAGAATGCCGAACATACTAAAGGTAGTAAGGGTGTGTTTGAGAATGAGATGTATTTCATTACAAAATTCACTTGGCTTTTGACAAAGGAGGCTTATGAGTTTCAAGATATGTGAGAAGATAAGTTCGATGGGGTTCGAGATTATGGCAAGTTGTGAGGATTGTTTGGATGGAGAAGGTGAGGTGAAGGTTGAATCAATGGGTGGAGGTGTTGTTTTAGGAGTGGTCAATAAATCACTATTGCAATGAATTGGTGAAATGATCGGTGAAAGAGGGAAAGTCGAGATTGGAGAAGTTGGTAGAGGTCCCCATGTATAGTTCGATGGAGGTGAGAAAGGTTGGTAGGGAGGTGACGATGTTCACGAATAGTTGAAATAACATGGCCTAGCACTTATTCTAGTGGTTCTTTTGAGGTTGACTTTGTTTTCTTCAGGCATAGTGTAAAAAGAAGATGAGAATGAGTTCCTTTTATAGAAGAATTTTGAGAAGGTTTTAATGCATTGTTTTTACTTGTTTAGGAAGAATCTAATGATTATATTATGTTAGAGGTTACCTTCTATTATTAGGGACTAAATGATGTGACATGGAGTGATGTGACTAGGGACAAGGTGAGGTCAAAGGTGTTGGAGTTGACTTTGGAGTGATCAATAGTTTGCTTAGAGAGATGATAGGAGAGATGGAATGAGACATATTTAGTGATGATGGAGGGAATGAGACATATTTAGTAATGATGGAGGGACGATTAGGTGGCCAGTTGGTAGAGATAGTGGTTGATTGTGAAAAGATTTATCATGATTTTTCTCGTAAGAGAGGCTTAATGGATGACTCAATATTGATAGACGCACGAAGGTTTATCTCAAAACCTTACCTTGTTGGTTGATGAAGAAATTGAGGAGATAGATATGATAAATTTATAAGTAGTGAAGTATGGGGCGGAAGATGGTGATGACAATGCAAGCAGCTAACAATGTATGCTGCATATATGAACATGTAATGAGAGATATAGATTGGTGTATGATAAGAGCAAAAATTAACTTGATGAAGAAAATGATCTTTACCGACCTACACAAAAGGAGCTAGTCCTACATAAAATAAGAGCAAGAATATCATTTAACAACATGATAGATCAAACATACCAACACATACGAATGAAGCTTGGTCAAGTATTATCACACGAAGGACTAAACAAGCAAACTCATATATAGACATATAAAAACAGAACATGTTCTTAAGCTAAGAGAGGAGGAGGGAAAAAGTTGAAACTAGCTTAAACAGTTAGTCTTATGGAAGAGATTCAACGGTTAGGACATATGATTTTACACTATACTAGACATAGACAATCGAGACGCATGATTAGCATAAAGATCAAGCATAAGCAATTTAGACAACAAACAAGCATTCAAGAATTCAAACATAAATGATACAAGAAAAAGAAACATTCATACAAGAGCATGTTCCAAATAGTTCAACCAAACACAAGCATAAGAAAGAAGATCATTTAGATTAGAAAAAAACAATTGCACTAACAATGATGCGAAAGATTTGCGACGAAGGAAACAAATAAGCACGAGATCTCATATTGCATTTGAGTTCGTTCATTTGTCAAAAATAAGTATCAACCTTGTTGTATTGTTCATTCGCTTGTTTGTCGATTTTGGTTCTTAATTAAAACAATAAGGTTTCAAAAAGAAGATCCTAAACTTCTACAAGTATATAAAAAAATTGCTTTGACATAATATGAGTGCACAAGTAGCAAATAAATCATGTAACATTGACATATAAGGAGAAACATGAGAATATCATGTAAACTATGATTGAGCATGCATAAACTAGAATGCCATACGAATAGAATAAAGGAATGCCAACAAGGAATAAGAACTATCAAGCCTAGACATATTCATATCAAAAATCACCATGTATTAAAATGAAAAATAATGAGATCATACAAGACATCATATAAGAGACACAATTACTTCTAATGCAAGCATCATGTAAATCATGTTTATTCCTTGACATTTAGTAACACAAATAGAAAAAATGAAATAAAACCTCTCTACGGTTTATGCATTTTTCAATTAATCAAATTGTTACCTAATTACTGAGATAATGACAAAGCAAATAATTAAACAAGAACATATAATCAACACATGAGTATGCAAAGCATGTTGTTACGATAAATTAACAAAGGAAGGGTCATATTTACAACTAGTATAGAAAGCATATCATTAGTGATGTTTGAGAGACGGAGAGCAAGATGGTGAACTAGTGGTTATAAAGGATTGACAAGATGAAATGACACTGTCAAAAATATGTAGATAATTTTAATGAAGTATATTTGAAACGTCCCCCCCCCTTTTTTAGCAAGACTAAGAATGTTTAAAACCTTAGGTGAAAACTCCATGATCAAAAATTAACCTTTTGTTAAAAAGTTGAGAAAAATATTTTAGAAATCCATTGAGACCATATTTTCATAAAACAATTTTGAATGGGTCATCATACTATCGTTCGGGCTATCGTAATCTAGAGGTCATGTAGTGAACATATGAGGAGCCAGGACACTTTAAATCGTAAATCCACAACTCATTGATATGACACCTCGAAGAGGCCTCATATGATTATGAAATTCCCTAGTAATATAGTACTTGGTATTTATAAGTTATATGTGAAAGAGTAATTAACAAGAGCTTCCAGAATTTATTCTTAAAATACATGCTTAAATATCGAAGACACGCTTGGTCAAAATGAAGCGCAGAATCATTCTTTATGGGTTTTGCCAAACACTAGTGTTGACCCGTATTAACCAAAACAATAATTTATTACTTTGATCTGTTTTGAAAAATACTTTTACTAAAACTAGACATCATTACATTTCATCTTTGCTTGAGTATTTCGGATGAAACATTCAAGTTGCCAATCCCACTTTCAAGAGCATAAGAAAAATACTTAACTAACTTACTTAATTCCTATGATATTAAGGTTATGCAAGAGTTGATATATTAAACACAAAGAAATATAGGTATGCCTATAAAAGATGTACGATGCCTAGGATAATCTTCATTAGGCGAAAACATGGAGTAGACAAACAAAAGAGCAACTAGCATGGCAAACAAGAACTTATGAATAAAAAACAAGCAAACAAAACCACAATATGAAACAAGGAAAACAAGTAGACATTCTACTAGCATACTTGGTCTTATTCTCAAGATTTTGTAAAAGATGTGAGATGATGCGAGAAGTTGACAAAGCAAATTCAAAGGAAGAGATACATGCCTATTTGAGGTGCACGGGATCTAGCATAAGCCCTATTGTCCAAAAACATAAAGACGACAAATACACACAAGTATCATGGCATCTCAAATAACAAGATCACATATAGGAAGCAAAGAGTATATGAAACTAAATAAGATGAAACAAGTAATCATATAGCATATCACACATTATATTCATATCATTACTAATATAAGATGACAAAACATTTACGGAAATTCATTTTTGACAAAGATATGAGTTAACCCAAATACTCCTTTAAGCATCTAAATTGACATACAAGTGGGGAAACAAACAAGACACGGTTGACATTTATATTTCACAAATAAGCAAGCTCAAATACAATGAAAGATAGGCATACAATCAATATATACAAGCAATGCAAACAAGAGCAACTAATCGTATATCGTATCATACAAAAAAAATTATTTTCGCCTTGTGTTTAAGTATGACGATGTATAATGACCAAAATACTTTTATTTTAAAGAGTAATGTGTTAATGTTTAAAGGATACCAACCCAAGTTGCCCGACTTAAAAGTTTGAGTATTTATGTTAATACGAAATTTGAAATTTTGGACACTTTAGGGTATTTTGAAATTTAGATTTACTTGAACCTATATTCAGTTCCTCTAACTAATTCTATTAGAAAGTAGACTCAATTATCTTCTAAACGGTAGGTGGTACGACTCGTACAGATTTACGGTTTGTATTTTACGGGCTTTTGAAGTTGACAAAAATTTTGAAAAGCGTACTGTAAAACCGGCTAGCCGGTGCTGTTCCTAGAAAGGCACCGACTTGTTGTCGAACAGAACCGGCTGGTCTGATCAATTTTTCAAAAAACTCATATTTTGACCCGACGAAAAGGTATAACACTTGGTAGGATTTAAGGTAAGTTTTATATGACAAATTTTGGACATTATTCAAGCTTGTATAACAAAGATATTCGAGAAACAAGACTTCTAAGAATAATATACTTTTCATATTAAGTCCCGTTTTTCAGATAGATTGATACATGGATCGTACTCGGTTTTGAAAACCATTTGTTTTGAAAACTAGAGCCACATGGCTCTGATACCAATTGTGGAAAACGTAGAGGGGGGGGGGGGGGTGAATACGTTTTCGTTTAAAAATCAAAAACTTTTCGTATCAAATCCCCGATCAATCGCGACGTAATATGAAAAGTACCAAACATATTCATGTCTATATGAAAGCATAGAATAACCAAGTAGTCACAACACAATCACAAGCATAAAATAAATAGAGAGCGATAAATAAAATAGAGAGCAAACCGAACACGATGATTTATAGTGGTTCGGTCATGAAGCTCCTCTCCGCCGTACTCTACTCCTCGAGTACCCAACATGAGAGTTACTTCACTAGATGAACAAGCTCCTTTCTTGGCGGAGAAAACCTTACACAACGTTGCTTACACTTTATCCGGTACTAAGCTAAATACCGAGTCCTAACACCGGTAGAACCAACCCATCATCGCTTACACTTTATCCGGAACAAAGCTAAATACCGGGTTCTTACACAAAGGGTAGAACCAACCCAAAACCGTGTTATGTTTTATGGCCCAACATAACAAACCTTGTGTTTTATGGCACAAACACATAAACCATCTAGTCTAAATCAAATGATACAAAATGTGATTACAATGATGATCCAAGACAATGTGTCTAATGGATATGAATGACTAATCTAAATGTACTTCCATTGATGAAAGCCTTCAAATTGGAATGAATATGATCTCTGAATCCTCTAATTCGTAGTAGATCTTTATATGATATGCTTGGTGGTGTGATGGAAAGGCAATCTCGATAGCTTGCTTGGTATGGATCATCAATAGTAGTATCCTTACAAACAAAATGAATGTTAGAGCATTATGATCATATGCAAATGAGGGGTTTAAAAAGGGTGTATGGCAACGGATCTAAGAGAAGGAAAAATGCAGAGCAAGAAAAGTGTGGTGAAAAGGAGTAATGAAATGGTAAGGATTTGGCTTGGCTATTTATAGGCCAAATAAATCCACTGTAAGCCCGGTTCCCCCGGTCTATAGAAAGAAGGGTACCAGGCAAGCCAAAACAAGGCACACGGCCTACATTAAGTACAATCCTAAGTTTTTGATGTTGCAAAATCATGAAATATCTATGTACTCTTTGAGAGTATTTTTTTCCAGATTTAGAATGATGTAAGCAATGATGTAAAAATCATTTTCTATTCTATTTTTCCTAAAGTAATAAAAATAACATGTAATATTTAAAGGTATAAGTAAACTTTTGTAAAGTAAATGTCCAGTTGAGTTTCTGTCAATATAAAGTTTCCCTTGTTTAAATAAACTTGTGTTGTAACATACGAGAATCGTGAGACGTCAGAGTTGTTGTATGGTATGTTACGATAAAATTATCATGACAAGGTGAGTATCTATACTTGTATACATTTTAAGTTATGTATTACAAGATTATCGTATGCTAATGTCAATTTTCAAAACAAAAAGAGAGTGTGTAGAATAAATATCGTAATATTTGCATTAACAATCTCTCCCATTTTTGATGATGACAAACAATGTTAAAAAATAAACGTAATATATCTAAGATGTATAAGTTACTTGTATCCCTCCTCTTACACCTGACATTACCAATTCTTCGTTTACAATCTTCTCCCCCTTTAGTCAAAGCAAAAAGGTGTGTCCTTGAGTTTAACCCTTTCAATCATCAAAAAGACTGAGCTTGCAATCATCCATAAGTCAAGTTTATTTTGCCTAACTCCCATCCTTTATGATTGTTGAATCCTCTAGGTTATTTTTCCTTGGTTTATAGCATGATTCTTTAAGTTTAACCTACAACATGGTAGTTCTAGTGCAAAAAAAATTCTGAAAACTATATGAGAAGAAAAATGACATCTTTCGCAAAGGATTTGTAGAAGAGTAAAATGATGGAATAATGCGTGCATGCCTCCCCACCCTTGACGAGTCTCCCCTAGATTGAGGCGTCAAGATATGATGAAAACATAATAAGTACGTTGAATGAAGTAACAGAAAGAAGATCAAGATCAAGACACTTTTAGGCGGCTTAAAACTTTCGCCGTATTGGCAAATCCTTTCTTTGAATGAATACTTACACAAGATTTAAGAAAAAGATGCTAGAGAGAAGAGAGATTTGGTTGATTAGAGAGAAGATTAGATGAGAAATATGTGTCCAAAACATAGAATGCTTTAAATGCTCGACGAAAGCTCCCCCTATGCGTTTGTAGGGTGTTCAAGTATGATCCCTACAAACCAAAATTAGTGCAATAACAGGTTTTGTCCTTAGAGACAAATATGTCATAGACAACAAATGTATAACGACTTAAATATGAAACGAATGCTCCCGCCTTGCTCGAAGGGCGTCAAGATGATTCCTAAAAAAAGGAGAAAGAATGAGCAAACTTCATCATGGATGATTAATCCATAGACCGCAAGGTTGTATAGCTGAACCTAAAAGAGATGAAAGAAAGGAAAATTTCATACCGTAGACAAGAACAGAACATACCTAAAGGTATAAGGGTTGTTTGAAGAATGAGCTGCATTCATTACAAAATTCACTTAGCATTTGACAAAATAGACTTACAAGTTTTCAAGATATATAGAAGATAACTCGATGAGGTCCCGAGATTAATAGCAAGTTGTAAGGAATGTTTGGATAAGAAGGTGAGGAAAAACGTTGAATCACATGGTGAAGGGTTGTTTCTAGGAGTGGTCAATAAATCACTATTGCGATGAATTAGTGAAATGATCGGTGAAAGAGGGAAAGTCGATATTGGAGAAGTTGGTAGAGGTCCCGATGTATAGTCCGATGGAGGTGAGAAAGGTTGGTAATGTTGGGAATTCACTTTTACGTGACGACATTACAGAATTACCATAGTTTACCATATCACCACACATAGGGACTAGTGTTGTCATTATAGGATTCCTATGTAATGTGTGGTGGTATAAATACCCCTCTATGGCTTCCATAAAGGGGTGAAGTCATTTGTATCTTTCATTCATTTTCCATCTAATATCAACTTCATCTTCCATCTCACTACTTTCTCTCACAAAAATGACTATCATGTGGTTTGACTCACCAAGACCACCAGATTATAGTTTTAATGAATCTGTCAATTGGTATCAAGAGCCAAGGCTACACACTCTTGGGTCGTTTTTTAATTTTTGTCCGGTTGGTTTCTTGGTCTCAAATCTATACTTATTAAAAATCTGTCACTTTAAAATATGTCATTGTTGTCACTTTTGGTGGTTTCATGTGTATGAACTTTTTCTAGTTTATTTCGTCCTTTTCATGTTCATCTTTTTCAGACTCTGGTTCATTTTGTGACTTTTTGGGTGTCGTCAAGAGCTTATGCTAAAGCTTATTTTCGAGTCAAAAAGCTTTCATCTTCGTGGCTTATTTTATGATTAACAGCTAATCTTAAAGCTTATTGTGGTTTTTGCTTATTTTGAGATGGCTTATTCCTTTTGTGGTCCAATGTTTGAACAAGACAAGAAAACACCATTCCTATAAAAGTGGATCTGGTTTTTTTTGTTATTTCTCAAGGAGACAAATACAAGGAGAACCGAACGAGTTCAAATCAACTCGAACCGAACAAGTCAAAATCTATGAGAACCGAACGAGAAATATCAAATGAGGACCGAACGAGTGATTATACATGTGAACCGAACGAGTAACAATTTTTGTGAACCGAACAAGTTGGTTCCTTTAGGAACCGAACTAGTTACAACACAGTTACAACCGAACTAGTCCATTCAGTTGCAACCGATCCAACTCCAAACCGAGTCAACTCGGTATTAACCGAGTTGACTCGGGTCAACTCAACTGAGTCGAGCCAAAAGAATAAGCAACAAATGAGACTGACTCGATTTGAACAACCAAAACCATAAACAACATCGAACAACATATATTTACCACAGCCTCAATAAACACCAACAAATCCATCATCTAAACCTAATATCTATTCGTCTCAAATATCAATCAACAAAACCACATGACTATATCCTATTCCCTTCGTCACAATAGATCCAACAACTCCACCACCTCCAATTTCTCAACAAGACACAAAATTAAATCAAACAATGATCTCAGATTCATGTTTAGGCTTAATAAACCAAAATCTTATCAAATATTTAACACATTTCGTCCCTTCAACAGATCCATCTTTAATATTCAAACATAAAGAAATATTTATAACACTTGGGTTCTAATATTTTCTTTGATTCGTTTCAAGACTCAAAACAAGAACAAAAATAAAATACCACCTACCCGAGACCCACATAAGGATCTTGAAGCCATCGTTGTAAATCTCTGGTGCACGATTAACTCAAGAACAAAATATAACTGGTTCTTGTTTTGAGATTCGTTTTGAAGAAGTCATGTATGTGGTGTTCATTTGATTGTGATTATATGTGATTGAAGGATGAGTGGTTGAAGTGTGTTGTTTAACGTATACGTACATGGAAAGAGAATGGAGCAGATTTTGGAAACATAAGAATGGGGCGTTGCTATAGTGATCAGGGTTGCATAAAGTTAGGGAATGTCTCTGATATGTATAACCACTAGTTGTGTGGGCTGGATTTTTGAGTAACCATCAATTTGGGCTGCATTTATAGAGTCAAAAAACATGTAGCATGGAAGGTTATAAAATGTTAGGCTTGTTGTATTGATTAAAAATAGAAATGGGTTTGGTTATTGTGCACTGGGCCAAATGTTAATTGGTATGGTTTGGCAGATCGGGCTTTCTTAAAACAAATGGGCCGACACATAATTCATAATGTTTGATTGTATGTTGGGCTGAGATATGCTAAATTGAGCCGAAAATGTTTATCTATTTCGGACTCATGTTATCGGATTAAGCCGGTTGTTAGATTACATTTGTGCTCTGTAATGACAAAGTGACAATGAGACGAGACCGGGATCGACGCTGATAAAGAATCATGAAACTTAAAGGCTAAATTTAGAATTAATTTTTTATGACTACGGAGTTGATCAAGTATCACTTATTTGAGATTAAAGTGGCATTTTACGAAGGAGTGTTCTTATTTTATTTTGAAGTCGGGGTTGACTGGATGCATGACTTTCAATGATACCATTCTCGAGGCTAAATTTAAAGTTGAAGACATTGGTTATTATCTAGTTTCCCAGCAGTCAAGGGGTGGATGGTTGAAGCCTGGTTTAACATCACTTAAAGGAGTTACGTTGTAGTACTCAGTGTTACACGCTATAGACGTTTGGATATCGCAAGAGTGATGAATGTCGCATACTTTGGGATGGGTATTGAGTACTTAATATTTGCTTGGAGCACAAATTTCTCCTACACCGTTCGTCCAACATTACGCACAAGCATTAAGTCACAAGAAGGTAAATACTACTTTAGTTTTTCAAATTTGTGGTAAATCGGGTTTACTTCATCATGGTTTACTTTCAAATAGGCCCTACAAAACGTTGGTAAAATGATAGCCAGAGAGAGGTTATGAGTAGAGATTTGATCAGCAATGATTACTCACGGGTAAACTGAGCTAATATAGTCCTCACACAAGTACTCAAGTAATGCCGCCGACCAAGGTGTTGTTGATTCCGACATGTCAAAACTAGCAAGGGGGAAGGAGAAGATTCACCCTTGAGCCTTTGCCTTTATTTTTCTTGAAAGCTTGACATAAGGCATCTTTCTTGAATTTTTATAAGTTAGGCCATGCCGGGAAGACAAATGTCATAACCGCAGAGAATATCAGCGCTTTAAACTTATGAGCTTTTGGTGTCATTTCTTTCTTCAGACACAATGGGGAAAGGATATCTTGAGACCTTTAATATGCATTATTTAAATTTCCAGGGGGAAGTGTTGTGAGAAGAATTATTCAAGCGTGAGAAGATATGTTGCTGATCTAGTTAATGCTTACCCCAAACAATCAATCACTAAGCTTATTCCTAAAGGAGCAGTAAAAATTGATGTGGTATCTTACCAATTTCGATGTGCACTTAATTATTCTAAGCTTGTAAGAAAGTTTTGAAACTGCTCAAGATAGGATTGCTAGTTTGGGGGGAAGTTTTGAAAGCTTCTAAATAAAGAATATGTGGCATGAATTATGGGGAAGCTAATTAATTGCTAGTTTTGGGGGGAAGCTTTGAAAGCTTCTAAATCAAGAATATGTGGCACAATTGAGGAAAGCTAAATCCAGAAGCTTCTCCTTAACCAAAGTGTATGGTTTACCTAGCTCCGGGCCTATTATAGTATTTTCTTCCTACAAAGTACTTACAAAGATGATTCATGATAGTGCAACTTAAGTCAAACACCACAGAAGACGTCATCAGCATATGAAGCTTCATGGAAGTTCTGTTCCTTAACATTTATGAACTATGTTAGGAATTATTGTAAGTAAGTCGTATATCGTCCCGTGGGGAAGATTGTTGGGGAATTCACTTTTATTACCGTGACGAACATACAGAATTACCATAGTTTACCATATCACCACACATAGGGACTAGTGTTGTCATTATAGGATTCCTATGTAATGTGTGGTGGTATAAATACCCCTCTATGGCTTCCATAGAGGGGTGAAGTCATTTGTATCTTTCATTCATTTTCCATCTAATATCAACTTCATCTTCCATCTCACTACTTTCTCTCACAAAAATGGCTATCATGTGGTTTGACTCACCAAGACCACCGGATCATAGTTTTCATGAATCTGTCAGGTAAGGAAGTGACGATGTTCGTGAATAGTTGAAATAACATGGCTTAGCGCTTATTTTAATGGTTCTTTTGAGGTTGATTTTGTTTTCTTTAGGCATAGTTTAAAAAGAATGATGAGGAGAAGATGAGAATGAGTTCCTTTTATAGAAGAATTTTGAGAAGGTTTTAATGCATTGTTTTTACTTGTTTAGGAAGAATCTAATGATTAGATTATGTTAAGGTCAACCTACTATTATTAGGGCTAAGTGATGTGACATGGAGTATGTGACTAGGACATGGTAAGAGTCAAAGGTGGTGGAGTTGACTTTTGGAGTGATCAATAGTTTGCTTGGAGAGATTCTCGGAGAGGTGATGGGAAAGATGAATGAGAACATATTATAGTGATGATGGACATAGAATGAGACTGTTGAAATAACATGGCCTAGCGCTTATTCTAGTGGTTCTTTTGAGGTTGACTTTGTTTTCTTTAGGCATAGTGTAATTTTTCTCGTAAGAGAGGCTTAATGGATGACTCAATATTGATAGACGCACGAAGGTTTATCTCAAAACCTTACCTTGTTGGTTGATGAAGAAATTGAGGAGATAGACATGATAAATTTATAAGTAGTGAAGTATGGGGCGGAAGATGGTGATGACAATGCAAGCAACTAACAATGTATGCTCATTAGTGAAGTGGAGATGATGAATATGCATGTATGAACATGTAATGAGAGATATAGATTGGTGTATGATAAGAGCAAAAATTAACTTGATGAAGAAAAATGATCTTTACCAACCTACACAAAAGGAGTTAGTCCTACATAAAATAAGAGCAAGAATATCATTTAACAACATGATAGATCAAACATACCAACACATACGAATGAAACTTGGTCAAGTATTATCACACGAAGGACTAAACAAGCAAACTCATATATAGACATATAAATATAGAACATGTTCGCAAATAGACACACAATTAGAAAAATTCTTAAGCTAAGAGAGGAGGAGGGAAAAAGTTAAAACTAGCTTCAACAGTTAGTCTTATGGAAGAGATTCAACGGTTAGGACATATGATTTTACACTATACTAGACATAGACAATCGAGACGCATGATTAGCATAAAGATCAAGCATAAGCAATTTAGACAACAAACAAGCATTCAAGAATTCAAACATAAATGATACAAGAAAAAGAAACATTCATACAAGAGCATGTTCCAAATAGTTCAACCAAACACAAGCATAAGAAAGAAGATCATTTAGATTAGAAAAAAAACAATTGCACTAACAATGATGCGAAAGATTTGCGACGAAGGAAACAAATAAGCACGAGATCTCATATTGCATTTGAGTTCGTTCATTTGTCAAAAATAAGTATCAACCTTGTTGTATTGTTCATTCGCTTGTTTGTCGATTTTGGTTCTTAATTAAAACAATAAGGTTTCAAAAAGAAGATCCTAAACTTCTACAAGTATATAAAAAAATTGCTTTGACATAATATGAGTGCACAAGTAGCAAATAAATCATGTAACATTGACATATAAGGAGAAACATGAGAATATCATGTAAACTATGATTGAGCATGCATAAACTAGAATGCCATACGAATAGAATAAAGGAATGCCAACAAAGAATAAGAACTATCAAGCCTAGACATATTCATATAAAAAATCACCATGAAAAAAATAAGATCATACAAGACATCATATAAGAGACACAAATACTTCTAATGCAAGCATCATGTAAATCATGTTTATTCCTTGACATTTAGAAACACAAAAAAATTGAAATAAAACCTCACTACGGTTTATGCACTTTTCAATTAATCAAATTGTACCTAATACTGATGTAAAAAAAAATTAATAAATGACAAAGCAAATAATGTAAACCAGAATATATAATCAACACATGAGTAACAAAGCAGTTGTTACATAAATAACAATGGAAGGTACATATTTACAACTAATATAGAAAGCATATCATTAGTGATGTTTGGGAGATGGAGAGCAAGATGGTAAACTAGTGGTTATAGAGGATTGACAAGATGAAATGACACTGTCAAAAATGTGTAGATAATTTTAATGAAGTATATTTGAAACGTCCCCCCCTTTTTTTTGCAAGACTAAGAATGTTTAAAACCTTAGGCGGAAACGCCATGATCAAAAATTGACCTTTTGTTAAAAAGTTGAGAAAAATATTTTACAAATCCATTGAGACCATATTTTCATAAAACAATTTTGAATGGGTCATCATACTATCGTTCGGGCTATCGTAATCTAGAGGTCATGTAGTGAACGTATGAGGAGCCAGGACACTTTAAATCGTAAATCCACAACTCGTCGATACGACACCCCGGAGAGGCCTCATATGATTATGAAATTCCCTAGTAATATAGTACTTGGTATTTATAAGTTATATGTGAAAGAGTAATTAACAAGAGCTTCCGGAATTTATTCTTAAAATACATGCTTAAATATCGAAGACACACTTGGTCAAAATGAAGCGCGGAATCGTTCTTTATGGGTTTTGCCAAACACTAGTGTTGACCCGTATTAACCAAAACAATAATTTATTACTTTGATCCGTTTTGAAAAATACTTTTAAAACTAAAACTAGACATCATTACATTTCATCTTTGCTTGAGTATTTCGGATGAAACATTCAAGTTGCCAATCCCACTTTCATGAGCATAAGAAAAATACTTAACTAACTTACTTAATTCCTATGATATTAAGGTTATGCAAAAGTTGATATATTAAACACAAAGAAATATAGGTATGCCTATAAAAGATGTAAGATGCCTAGGATAATCTTCATTAGGCGAAAGCATGGAATATACAAACAAAAGAGCAACTAGCATAGCAAACAAGAACTAATGAATCAAAAACAAGTAAACAAAACCATAATATGAAAACAAGGAAAACAAGTAGACATTCTACTAGCATACTTGGTCTTATTCTCAAGATTTTATAAAAGAATTGAGATGATGCGAGAAGTTGACAAAGCAAATTCAAAGGAAGAGATATATGCCTATTTGAGGTGCACGAGATCTAGCATAAGCCCTATTGTGCAAAAACATGAAGACGACAAATACACACAAGTATCATGGCATCTCAAATAACAAGATCACATATAGGAAGCAAAGAGTATATGAAACTAAATAAGATGAAACAAGTAATCATATAGCATATCACACATTATATTCATATCATTACTAATATGAGATGACAAAACATTTACGGAAATTCGTTTTTGACAAAGATATGAGTTAACCCAAACACTCCTTTAGAAACCATATTATTTTCTTTAAGCATCTAAATTGACATACAAGCGGGGGAAAAAACAAGACACGGTTGATATTTATATTTCACAAATAAGCAAGCTCAAATACAATGAGAGATAGGCATACAATCAATATATACAAGCAATGCAAACAAGAGCAACTAATCGTATACCGTATCATACGAAAAAATTCTTTTCGCCTTGTGTTTGAGTATGACGATGTATACCAAGCTTGATTAATGACCAAAATACTTTTATTTTAAAGAGGAATGTGTTAATGTTCAAAGGATACCAACCCAAGTTGCCCGACTCAAAAGTTTGAGTTTTTATGTTAATATGAAATTTGAAATTTTGGACACTTTGGGGTATTTTGAAATTTAGATTTACTTGAACCTATATTCAGTTCCTCTAACTAATTCTATTAGAAAGTAGACTCAATTATCTTCGAAACGGTAGGTGGCACGACTCGTACGGATTTACGGTTTGTATTTTACGGGCTTTTGAAGTTGACAAAAATTTCGAAAAGCGTACTGTAGAACCGGCTAGCCGGTGCTGTTCCTACAAAGGCACCGGCTTGTTGTCGAACAGAACCGGCTGGTCTGATCGATTTTTCAAAAAACTCATATTTTGACCCGACGAAAAGGTATAACACTTGGTAGGCTTTAAGGTAAGTTTTATATGACAAATTTTGGACATTATTCAAGCTTGTATAACAAAGATATTCAAGAAACAAGACTTCTAAGAATAATATACTTTTCATATTAAGTCCCGTTTTTCGGATAGATTGATACATGGATCGTACTCGGTTTTGAAAACCATTTGTTTTGAAAACTAGAGCCACATGGCTCTGATACCAATTGTGGAAAACGTAGAGGGGGGGTGAATACGTTTTCGTTTAAAAATCAAAAACTTTTCGTATCAAATCCCCGATCAATCGCGACGTAATATGAAAAGTACCAAACATATTCATGTCTATATGAAAGCATAGAATAACCAAGTAGTCACAACACAATCATAAACATCAAGAGTACATTAAACGATAGTCTAAACACAAAGCTCACACGTACTAAGCCTTAACTTTTCCGCAACTAAGATGTTTAGACTATGCGATGCATTCATGATCACAATCAACATACAACAAGCATATTATGCAAGCATAAATGTAAAGACATAAATGTAAATAAGGGTAATGCAAGATGTAAGAGGAAATGCAAACCGGACACGATGATTTATAGTGGTTCGGTCACGGAGCTCCTCTCCGCCCTACTCCACTCCCCAAGTACCCAACTTGAGAGTTACTTCACTAGATCAACAAGCTCCCTTCTTGGCGGAGAAAACCTTACACAACGTTGCTTACACTTTTTCCGGTACAAAGCTAAATACCGAGTTCTTAAACACCGGGAGAACCAACCCATCGCCGCTTACACTTTATCCGGTACAAAGCTAAATACCGAGTTCTTACACAAAGGGTAGAACCAACCCAAAACCCCGTTTGTTTTATGGCCCAACATAACAAATCTTGTGTTTTATGGCACAAACACATAAACCATCTAGTCTAAATCAAATGATACAAAGAGATGATACAAATGAGTATAGAATGATGATCCATGACGAGTGCGTCTAATGGATATGACTGCCTAATCTATATTAACTTCTATTGATGAGAAGCCTTCAAATGGATGTAGATGATGAGATCTCCAATCTTGTAGATCTTCATATGGGTATGTTTGGTGGTGGATGGAAATGGAAAGATCTTCAAGGCTTGCTTTGGTTGAATCATCATAAGAGTATGCTTACAACAAGATAAATGTTAGAAGCATTATGATCACATGAGAATGAGGGTGTTTAATGACTACTGCTACTGATCTAAATGAGTGAGAAATGCAGAGAAAAATATGTGAAAGGTGTGTTCGTATGGTGAGAAATAGCATGGTATTTATAGGCTAAAAATCCACTGTAGCCCGGTTCCATCGGTGCTATTAAAGATGGGCACCGGCAGCCAAAATCAAGGGCGCCGGCCTACAGTAATACAATCTAAGTTTTGATTTGCAAAATCTTGAAAGATCTTATGTAATCTTGGAGAGATTTTTTCCAGATTTAGATGATGTAATGCATGATGTAAAAAATCATTTTCTGTTCTATTTTCCTAAAGTAAAAAAAAATAACTTGTATATTTAAAGTGTAAGTAAATTTTGGTAATGTAAAATGTCTAGTTGAGTTCTTGTCAAAACAAAGTTTACTTGTTTAAATAAAATACTTGTAGATGCAAATGTGAAATGAGGTTTGATCATAATGCAACATAACAAACATGTACGAACCTGTGTTGTAACATACGAGGATTCGAGACGTCGAGAGTTGTTGATGTATGTTGAGATAAAATATCATGACGAGTAACTTGTACATTTTACGTTATGTATTACAAGTTACATGTTTGTCATTATCAAAACAAAAGAGAATGTGTAGATTAAATATCGTAATTTTTGCACTAACAGGGTTCAAGAAGGCATACGAAAATAACAAATTTATGTACAAGAATTGTTTGAACCTAGGTCCCGAATACCAAGTAGATGAAAGTATGAAAGAATGGCTCATTCGTGGACATGTGAGCATTCATGAAGTCACGTAGGGACGTGTGACTTCGAGTCTAGCTACAAGACTCACAAATAAAGAAAAGCGCTTCTTGGGAGGCAACCCAATGTTTATTTTTCCCGCACTTAGGAGTGTCATTTGTTTTAATTCTTTATTGTTTGTTTTATTATGTTTAAATGAATTTTTTAATCATGGTTTGTTTGTTTATAACTTTGTCTTATTTGTAATCAAAGGTATTTTGCAATAAAATAAGTATAGGGGAATATATCCGATTTTTAAGAACCAAATTAAAATATTTAAAATAAATTGTTTAGATTAATTCGCATCAGTTTCGAGTCATATGATTGTAATGATTAATTCCAGGTTTTTATGCAGTGCTTTCTTTAGATTTAACTAATAAAATTGCGTGCAGGAAATTTGTCATTAAAAACGAAGAAGAAATTTTTACAGACCCTGGAGACGGCCTCGGGATTAACACCCGACGGCGTCGCGTCTCCAGTAATGTAAAAATTTGAATTTTTTCCAAGTATTTGTGAAAAATAAAATGTGCAATATTTAAAATTTGTAATTCTTTTGTAAACCTGCATAAACCTATGATTACATCATTACTCTCATCCTATCTTTACTGCTTTCATAGAGTCAAAACCCTAAACTCTCATTGTATTTATATCTATCCCGCCGATTTTATGCTTGGTGTAGTTGTCTTTGTCTTTGATTACAGGTTATATTTGACAAGAAGAAGCTTGGAAGTTCTTAGGAAGTTTCATTGGATAATTCTTGGAGGACGATTTAACCAGTTATCGCATGTTTCTTCTCCATTATTGAGCAAACCAGGGGAGTACTAGTTTCTTTTCCTTGTTTTCTTATCCCTTTATTCGTTTTTACGGGTACTTCTATAGAACATTGGGGACAATGTTCAACTTAAGTGTAGGGGGAAAATAAGCCTTAGAAACTATTCCTTCATTTGCCATTTGCTTGTTCCTTAAAATGATGGGTAATATATCGAAACATAGCATAAAAAGGTAATTTTGACCAAAATTTAAATTTTTTTATGACACATACCGACGAAAACCAAGTATTAATAGCGTCTCATGGATAGGAATGTGTATGACTAGCACAAAAACCCTCAAAATTCCACCCCAAAAATGTGAGGTTCGCCTTTAGATCTTTAGGAATTCGGGTATCCATTATTGATACCCAAGATACATTATTGAACCCAAAATAGTTTAATACCTTAAGCTTTCTATAGTTAAGTTTCGAATAAGTCAAAAGTGTCGTATTCAGTCATTACGACTATTCTGTCATTACGAATGTGTACGTATGGTCTTTGTCGCCTTTTCTGGAGTATTGGTATCGGTATTAAATTATATGAGTGTACCGATAGTATATTAAATTCAAGAACTTATTTTTGTGATGCATCCTGGGACCGCATAGTAAGTATTAGGATTTGCTAGAAAAGAGGCACTAGGATTAACCCATGTTTTAAACCCGTAATTGTTATTATGGTCACATCGAATATATATGTTTGGATTAAAAATGTGGTGTTTATTTGGTAATTACACTAGTTTAGGCTTAAGTTAAAACACAAGGACTAAAAGTGTAAATAGTCCAAAGTGTCCTTGTGTTTAGCCTTTAAATACCCCTCTCTAATCAACATTAGAGGGTGAAGCTCATAATTGTAATTTCCATTTTCCTTTTTCCTTTTAATAAAAAACCTTTAAAAATGATGAAAACATACTTTGAGTTTCCCCGACCTCCCGAGATCGTAAATCGAGAAACCTCACAAGTGGTATCAGAGTTGCAGGAGCGATTCGTGATGTTTTAGCTTATTTTGATCAGCTTATTTTGCAGCTTATTTGAGCTTATTCAGTCTAGTTTTGGCTTATTTGCGCTTATTCAGTCTATACAACAGCTACTTTTGAGCTTATGTTGTTCAGTTCTGCTTATTTTCACGTTCAGATTGTTACAGCAGTATCATTTGTGCTTATCTTGTGATTGATTTGATCGAAATTGACTGCTTGTGGTTGCTTGCAGTTTTATCGCAAGATTTGTTCAATTTTCGGTCGGTCAAAAATTAGTTATATGTTGCTAATTTTCGTCGAATATCATTTTTGGATATGGTCAATATATAGTTTTGACAAACTCGAAAATTCGGAACTAACAAAATACAAACTCGATAATATACAATTTCAGTGGTTAAATTTCGACGTTGACTTGGTCAACGGTCAAACTCAGTAATATAACTGTTTATTAAAATGATATGAATGATGGAAAGAAGAACAAATTTGAAACCCATACATACTCAAAACAGTTACAAAAACCTCAAATGATGAAGACAACAGATCTGTACAACAAACATAGTCTATTGAGTTTCTAAACTCGGTTTCTACTGAGTTTAAACTGACTCATTTACAATAGCCACAACAACTCAAATTCAACTCAAATCCACTATTCCTAATTCCATCCTTCATCTCTACATAACAACAAATCAAAACTCTCCTATCCCACTCTCCTTACATTCATCTCCACAATCCCACCACAAGAAGATCAATCAAAGAAAGATCTTAGTTCTTGTTCATAATCACCAAGAGATAAAGACCTTCAAGTGTGAACATTTACATCATTGACCTATGAAAGCTTAAAAGCTTTGTTATTTATTGAAAGAGGTAGTGACGAACAAAGACAAGACTGTCTCGTACCTCATTATTTTCGGTCAAAGACACACAAGCATAAGCAGACCTACCCGAGACGTTTGGTTTAAAAGATCTTGATGTCATAATCTGTGTTCTTCATGGGTAATTGATGTTAATACTAGTATTGTGGAGTCTCTGATGGGAAAGTGATAAGGGTGGTTAAGGAATTATCATCTTTGTGATTCGATGAAGTTAGGAATATGTGTTTTATGAGATGTGGATTTAATTTATGACTGTGATTGATAAAGTAAAAAAGTAGCATAGTGTTGTTGAGATTTGTGTAATGGTTTGTATCAAATGTAAAAATGGGGGCGAATAAGAATGTTTAGGGTTACGATGTGCAAATGAGACTAGGGTTATACTTGTAATGCTATATCTGGTGAATTGGTGTCAAAATTAATGGGCCGGGTCAATTGGTAAGAGTGATTACATGGGCTGTACATTGTTAAGCAAAGAAAATGGCTGTTCATTCATTCTTGGACTCACATCAATGTTATAGTGTGTGATGTCTTAGACTCTACCAAAAGTGGGCTGTTGTATGATGTATTGGGCTTAACTAAAATTTGATACCTTGGGATGAATAACGCATGCTGCATTTTGATTAACAAGATGGGCTGATTTAGTTGGGTTTTAACATACTTGCAAAATCTGTCTATATTTTAACTATAGGCTGTGAAATTTGGACTGAATGTTAATAATAAGTCAACAAAAACATCACTTATTGCTTAAAAATGATCCGGATAAAGATTCACGAAAACTGTTCAAAAGGATATTCTCGGGATTTAATTGCAAGAATTGATTACGGGGATGATTCGTTACCATTTATTTGAAGTTGAAGTGGAATTTCACGGGTACGTGTACTTATCATATCTTAAAAGTCGGGGTTAGTTGGATGATGACTTTTAAAGATAACTTGTTCGAGCTTATAACCGTAGTTGATAAAAACTTGTCAAATCTAGCAATGTGTGATCTATACACGCAGAAGTTGGTGCTCAATTCACACATTTGTTATCACTTGAAGGAGTTATGTTGTAGTGCTCAGTGTCTCATATAGTTGAGGATTTGTCAAGAGACTTAGTTTTACTTATGATTCAAGGAATTACGTTGTAGTATTCAGTGTAAGTTTAGAGTCTCATGGATAGCACAAGACATAAGTCACAAGTTTGTGGTATTCTACTTCAATATCAAGTTTGTGATAGTGCATTCTCTCCATCAGTAATCATTACAAAGAGCCGACAAAATCCGAGGTTGGACAAGTGGCTTCACACATGATTTTTCTATCGAATATTCGGGCGTACACAGATTATGATTTTTTCGATGGTCATCGAATGCAATCAAGGGGAAGAAAGGTGTACTTGTGATATTCTGTGATATTCCCTTTCATACTCTTTTGACTATCATCTTTTTTGGTTGAATATTTTGATAGACTGCATCGATCAGGGGGAAGAAATGTGTGAAGTCTGTGCATGTTCCCCTAAATGGATTGGCTACTAATCCGCAATGAAGAAGTCAGATTTGCTGCTAAGTGTGGTTTACTTCTTCTTCTACAAATTCCGCTGCGAGCTTAAACCGCTATAGTTAGAAGATTTGTCAACTACATCAAAGTTTCATATTTGCTTCGAATGGCTGTCTGTTTGGGGGGAAGCAGTTGAACTGCTTAAAGACATGCGGTATGAACTGGGGGGAAGTCAACTCAGTTTATACATATTACATTGTATTCCCTACAAGTGAAGAACTGATTTAAGCTGAAGTACATGTTGAAGACAAAGCAAACTGCAGATATCTTTAGCTATTTGTACTTGTAGGATACATTGTAAGTAATTCCATATGCCACCACATTGGGGGAAGATTGTTAGGATTAAAAATGTGGTGTCTATATGGTAATTACACTAGTTTAGGCTTAAGTTAAAACACAAGGACTAAAAGTGTAATTAGTCCAAAGTGTCCTTGTGTTTAGCCTATAAATACTCCCCTCTAATCAACATTAGAGGGTGAAGCTCATAATTGTAATTTCCATTTTCCTTTTTCCTTTTAATAAAAAACCTTTGAAAATGATGAAAACATACTTTGAGTTTCCCCGACCTCCCGAGATCGTGAATCGAGAAACCTCACAAGTGGTATCAGAGCTGCAGGAGCGATTCATGATGTTTTAGTGCTTATTCGGTTCAGCTTATTCTGGCTTATTTCTGCTTATTCAGTTCTGATTATCAACGCATTAAGATGGCATAAATGCAATGATGAAGCAAAAACTCAAGCTTTGGGGTAGCAAAACAACGATCAATGATGTAAGCAAAACGCAATGATGAAGCAAAACGCATAGCAGCAAAACGCAATGTGAAGCAAAACGCAAGCAACAAAACGCAATGTTGAAGCAAAAACGCAATCGTTTGAGGCAAAACGCAACGAATGAAGCAAACAGCAGTGTCTTGAGGCAAACGCAGAGAATGAAGCAAAAGCAGTGTCTTGAGGCAAAACGAAATAGAAAATGAAGCATAAACGCAATGTCTTGAAGGCAACTACGCAAAGAGATGACAGCAAAACGCAGTTTCTGTGGACAAACCGCAACGATTGAAGCAAAACGCTGTATCTGGAGGCAAATCGCAAAAGAATGAAGCAAAACGCAATGTCTGAGGAAAACGCAACTGAATTGAAGCAAAATGCTTAGTGTCTTGAGGCAAAACGAACGAATGAAGCAAAACGCAGTTTTTTGAGCAAAACGCATACGAATGAAGCCAAAAACACAAGCCAGAAAACACCCCTTTCAGATAAGCAAAAGCAAACTAAGAAATATCTTCAAACTTTCTTGTATGTACGAATATAATGTTAAAACCTCCCTTGTATGATGTAAGGAAATTAATTTAAGCCGGAACAGTACAAAGTCTTTAACTCTTTTATCAACGAAACAAAGATCAAAGTTTGATTTTTTTTCTTGCTATTTTCTGAACCAAACAAACAACGATTTCACACAAAAACATAAACTTAAAACCCCTGTTGCTATTGGTACCACATAGTTATCTTGTATTTAATCCTTTAAACAAAACTAATCGTTACCATTTATGCCTAGAAATTATAAGAAAACGTAGATGTAGAGAAAGTAGAGAGAGAAACAGAAAGGAAGATTATATTAGAGAAAATGGTAAGTTACAATATTGAATGAAATGGTAAATACACCCTTCACAAGTGTGAGTGATGGGATATTATACAACATGCCTTGCTTTTTGGCACTTGGGCAGTTCTTCTATACGGGTCGGGCTTGGTTTAACTTGGGCTTTGAGCCCGAAACCGGTACAATATTAGACTTTTCAAGAGTAGGTTAAATGACCCTAATATAGCTATTGTCTAAGTAGAAAAGCCTATTTGCTTGAGGAAAAGCAAATCCCAAGTGTAGGGGTATTTGATGAGGTGTCATTTTATACACTATTTCGAGGTCATTTAACCACCTATTTGCTTGAGGAAAATCAAGTCTCAAGTGCAGGGGTATTTGATGAGGTGTCATTTTATACACTATTTCGGGGTCATTTAACCACCTAAATCATGGAAATATGCCCAGATTATGTGCTTAATCATTTGTTTCAGGTTTTTAGCACTTGGATGGGTTTTGGAGGAAATACACGTGACTTGGGCTCATTTGGAGAAGAAACAGACAAGATTACAGACCTACACTAAATCTCTTGAAGATTTATGCATACAGTGGCTAGAGACGGTGTCGCAGGCATAAAGCAGCGCCGTCATGATCTATATAGTGACGGCGTCAGCAATTTCACGATGGCGTCAGGACATGGCCGACTTAAAAAGGATCTAGATTCATCTACGTGGCGACGGCGTCAGGATTTCTAAGCGAGGCCGTCACATCGATATCTCTATAAATATAAATCCGTTTTTAGGGTTTTTAGGGTTTTAAGTGTGTAACTTTGTATAAACCTAGGAAGACGAGCCCTAGTCATTCTAGCAACTTTATAGGTCATTTTTAGGGCCTCAAAACCCTATTGTACTACCTTGAATCCATGTTTTAATCATGTAAGGTTATTCATCATTAATCATTCAATATGTCTGTATATTGCTTGATTAATTTATCTTCTTGCTTTCTTTATAACATGCGAGGCTAAACCCTACTTTGTATTTATCTATGATTGCATGAAACTTAGGTTAAAGATCCTTTTGATGTTGCTTCTTGTTGATAAATGTGCGCGTTAGGCTTTAGAAAACCAGCTTTTGTCTGTATCGCTGTTGATATGTCTAGGGAAACGCGAGTAGTGTAGAAAGGATACCATCGGTAATAGTCTTTATACTACCTTACCCCTAATATGGTTGATCCCTCTTAAGTTATTTTACATGCATTTAATATACTCTTAGGGGCCTTGTAATAGTCTTCATACTACCTTACTTGTGCGTTGCCCTAACAGAATATTAAATAGACGGCGGGTTCGTGTAATCTGTTCATGACCGTGGAAATACTTACACAGATCATCACAAGCGTGACAAGGCAACAGATCTAGGAGAAGCAATCTGAAGAGTAGTGCATGATTAGGTAAATACATTTGGTTATCATAACGTTATCACCGGTAGCATAGATTATAATTAGTTTAGTTATTAGTTAAACAAACCAACCTCTCAAACCATAGATTTACCTGCTTTCTTACAGATATAAATACACAAAAAGAATCTTCTCTCAACCCCTAGAATTCTGTTAGACCGTGATCAGGCATTCCTAACCTATTCCCTTAGAGAACGATAACAACCCCCGAGTCTTAACTATACTACACTGCAACGTTTAGGTACATTAACTAGGGGATTATAAAACTTCCTATAAAGTCTTCGCAACCCATACATCATGGGTCCCACTTCTGACATGTGGCGGCGGCTGTCCAATGACAGCCTGCCACGTGGCAGTTCTGACATTGCAGGTACATGTGGCAGCCAGCACGTCAGTACGAGGTGGTAGGAGCTGGTGGTGGCTAATGATTGGCAATAAATACCCCTAGTAGCTGGCAAAGACGCGTGGATGGGAAATGACCAAAATGCCCCCAAGGACATTTGGGATATAAATTGGACGCAGCATATCACTTTTTGGGAGACGCTTTTCCTTTCAAAATTTTCACACACATAATTAGTTTTAGCTTATTTTATTGTATTTAGTTTAGGTTTTTGTAAAAGCTTATTAGCTTATTAAGTTTAGCTTATTGTAACTTGCTTATTAATGAAGATGAAGATGTTTTGTGATATCACTTGAGCTTATTCTTTCTCTTATCCTCTAATCTCTTTTATCTTATTTCTTTAGCTTATTTACTTGAATAAACACTTTAGCTTATTTCGAGTAGCTTTTTGTAATAAGCTTATTTTCATATTAGCTTTTCCCCATAGCTCATTCGATTAGCTTTTTGAAAATACATTTGGCTTTTAGTTTCGAAATAAACTTTTACCTAGCTTATTTCGAACGGCTTTTTCATTTAGCTTATTTTCGGTTAAGTTATTTATAGCTTATTTCGAATAAGTTTTTTTATCTTTATGTTTGCAATTATTTTCAAACCTTTTTTTACTTTATAGCTTTAGATCTAATACTTGTTTTTACATAGATTAATTCAATAAGTTTTTATATTTAGTAGTTTTTACTTTAATAAGCTATTCTCTAGCATATTTTAGAATAGATCTAGTCCTTAAATATACCCAATCCTCGTTTACTTTTCGAAGTGAACACCTTAGTTTTGGGTAGATTTAGATCTATTATTTTCATTATTAATCTAGTTTTCTAGTTTTAGCTTATTCTATTAGCTTTTTGGTTTATTATTTTAGATCTAATCCTTAAATATACCCGTCTCTCGTTCACTTTTCGAAGAGAAAACCTTAGTTTCAGGTGGATTTAGATTTAAAGTTTCCATTTTTAATAGCTTATAGTTCTTTTTAGTGTAATCTCTAGCTTATAATTAATAAATTGTTCATTATAACCTTTGATTGTGTTTTAATGTTGATGAAAATGGTTCTACATCTAAGGCAAGGAGTTTAAGGGTCTTATAAGCTAGATTATTTTCTAAAGTTTATAGCTTTAATAGTTTTTATTAAGCTATTTAGTATATAAAGCTTACAACTTTATTAACTAATTCGTTGAGTAAAAGCTAATAAAGAAGTAATCTTTAGTGTTTGTTTTAGTTTATAAGATCGGGTGGTTTATTTTGTCTTCATTGTATCATTCGAGTTCTTTCTACTTTCTTTCTAATTTCAATACTTTGTAGTTTTAGTTTAATTAGATTAATATGTTTATTATTATTGATTTGGTTGTTGCTATGATTAGTGAGTAGTTTATTTTATGCATGTTAAGTGAGTAGTGATTAGTGAATTAAGTGTGAGATTAAAAAGGGATTGTTGATTAATAGTTTTTGAATTATTTAGATTACTTGTTTGGTTATTTTGACGGGCAAAAGCCGAAAGGATAACTAAACATTAATCTAGTAATCAATACCAATATAAGAGATTGTTTTCAAAATAAACCAACGTTGTGAGAAAATAGTTTTTTAAATGGGTACTAATTCATCAATAAAAAAACTTACCTTTACAATTACGGATCTTGTCGCCTCACTTGACAAGCATATTTGTTTATATATATTTTAGATCTATTTGCTTAGTTTAATATTACTTAGTTTTAATATAGCTTATTATTATATTATTAGTATAAAAACAAACCAAAAATATTTGATAATCAAGCATCAAAAGATATAAATGTAAATCTCTATTCATATCTCGCCGTGGATTCGACTCCGGGAGGATAATTATTACTTTTACTAAAGTAATTCTTATTTCTAACGAGAATATTATTACCGATACGTTTTACACGAATTAGTTTTTTGGCGCCGTTGTCGGGGAGATTTGTATGATTTTTGCGTTGTGTTTTGAGTTAGTGCCTTGAAGATCCTATCTTTTGAAAGTTCATTTTGGTTTTTATAAATAAATTAAAATACAAAAAGAAAAAAAATATAAAATAAAATAAAAAAGAAAAAAAGAAAAAAAATATGCGTTGTCCTCTCAAGTGTTTAATTCTTATCTTTATCTTCTCATATTGTTTAATTCTTCACAATGTTCGATTCTTCCTTTCATTTTCATGATCCTCGGACCATGGAGGATTTTTATCGTCCATCACTCATCGGTAGAGGAGAACCGATCGCTCCGACAACCGTTTCAGGAACCGAGTTTGTATTAAACAATCATATGGTTCAGCTGCTTCGAAAAAATTGTCAATTCCATGGATTTGAAGGTGAAGATGCAAATGAGCACCTAGATAAGTATTTGTCTATCACCCAATTCATCAAGCAAAATGGAATTTCTCAAGACATCATCAATCTAAATCTTTTTCCATTTTCTTTAACCCATGAAGCTGAATCTTGGTTTTATACTCTTAAGACTCATTCTATTCATACTTGGGAAGAGATTTTCTCCAAGTTTCTATCAAAATACTATCCGTATTCTAAGGCGTTGCAGCTTAGAAAAGACGTTTTAAATTTCTAGCAATTGCCTACGGAGTCAGTATTTGAAGCTTGGGAAAGATTTAAAACTTGTTTACGGAAATGTCATGACCATAGAATTTTTCTTAATGATCAAATCCTTACATTTTATCATGGAATCACAATGATTGATCGAGACAAAATTATGGTGGCTGCCGATGGAAATATCATGCGTAAGACTCCTCAGGAAGCATATGATTTAATCGAGAATATGACACAACATCATTATCAGTGGGACTCCGAAGTCCAGTATGACACTACCACTGATATGAGTGCTCATTATTCTTAGACTACTTTCACATCGAGTGAACAAGTTGAGGTCCTTGGCAATGACACTGGATACACAATTTAAAGTTTTCAACATCAACCAGGACCAGGTCATCCTAACACTTTTCACTATACATACTCTGACGAGTGAGGATGAACCTTCAGAAGTGTTAAAAGTTTAGAAATTGATTCATCCTTTGAGTGGCAGCCCCACTCCTTCTTCTAATTCTATTATCGCGTCTCTTTCCCCATCTCTTACTCCCCTTGAGAATAGCAATTTTCTTTTGAAAGAGACCGACGCTTTTCTTGCTCTTGATTCGATACCTCCTGGAATTAATAATGAAATATTTAATGCGGAGGGAGATATTCTTTTGCTTGAAAAATTATTAAATATTGATTCCACAAAAGATCTCCCTCCTCAAGAGCTTAATAATGATTCTGAGGGAGATATACTTTTTCTTGAAAAATTATTAGAGGATGAACCTTCGGAAGCAGAGAAGTCAAAGATCGATCCTCTTATTAGGGAACCGTCTGATACCTTTTTAATGGGAGACACATAAATCAAATTCAATCCTCTTAAGGATATTGATGACCCTGTTCTAATCCTAAGGGTATCCGAGAGACCCTTGGATTCTCTTGATCTGATTTATGAAATTTTCAATATGACTATCATAAATACTTTGTTTGATTTCGATTCTGAATTTACTTTAAACTCAGACAACCCTATCTTTGATATTCAGAATGAGGAGAGTGATGAGTCCGAAACAGAGACTATATGGATGAGGTGAAAATTCATAGCTCACAAATTACCGCACAAATCCCATCTTCATATGGAAAGTTAACTTTTGATTTAACCATGCCTAAACCAATCCTTACCTTCTCACACTTTTGTTATGACATTTTTGGTTCTTATCGTGTTTTTGACATACTTGGCCCGAGACTATTATTTTCTTTATCATACGGTTTCGGCATCGTCTTTCTAGAAAATTTCTCTAAAAATCACTCATTATATTTATTCGATTCGGGAGACAAAAATGAAGTATTTGATCCTGGAATAATCGTTATTGATGTCGACTCGAAATTTTAAAAGAAGTTCCACCAAAAATTTAATCGTCCATTTTAATGAAAATTTAATTTTGGGAGAGTCAAGCTAGTGACTCGTTAATAAACAAGCGCTTCTCGGGAGGCAACCCGTGTTATCTATCTATTTTTATTTTTATTTTAAATTAGTGTGATGTAGTATAAGAATAAGTGTGGGGGAGTGCTTCTCTCCATGTTGTGTTTCATAGGTATTCATTTTTGCTTGCAGGATTCTCTATGATCGTGAAGACCACCGTGCTTGTTTTCAATCCTCCAACACTCGGTCTCTGATCAATTGCATGATAATATCTAGGGAAATCTTTTATCCTGATCATATAAATATATATGATATTGTTTCCCTTTTCACACTTGGAATTTTTAAGCATTTTCCTTTTTCGTTCTTAAGTGTGGGGGTGGCACCCGACATTTTTGAACATTGAGGCCAATGTTCAATTCTAAGCGTGGGTGGGATTTTTGTCGAAATGATCATACCTGTGCTTATCTGTGTCTCACGCAACCCCATTTTGACCGATATATTGTTTTATATAAAAAATGATGATATAAAAATGAGTATAAATAAGTAGGCCCTTAGGCTAGAACTAGGAAGATTTTGACTTAACCGAGTATCGCACTCTAGCTTTCCTCTTAGCTTTCGAGACTAAGCGTTTGCAAGACTTAAAATTTTTGTAGAGAACGAAAAATGATAGAGTTGAATATAAGTTAGATGCTAAGCGTGGAGTAGTTGGATCTCTTTAGAGCTTATAGAGGTTAATTGTGGCTTTTTGCTCCCATCAGCTAAATAAACGAAATAAAATAATTTTCAATAAATAAAGTTGCTTTGGTTTTTACGATTCTTAGTTTTTAATCCCTTTTTAGAGGATTCCTTCTGATGAAAGTAAGATACATATCGAGGTTTTGTCAGTGTTGTGGGAAAATAGGCTACCGTTTCCTGACGGCTCATTCCCGTTGAATCGGAAGTTAAAAGACCACATGACTTGAAATTTGGATATAACAAAATGAAATAAACCGAAGTGTTAGGTCTTGTTTATCTTGAATCATACATGATCATCAATGAAAGCTTAGAGAGAATAGTAGAGGAAAGCAAGTATTTAATTTTCAAATATTATAAAATAGAGGGAAAAAGGAAAAGATTATTACAAGGCTTAACCCCCTAATGGTGATTAAGAGGGGTATTTATAGGAGAGGGAAGGAAGCTTCCCTTCCTTTATTTTTCTAATGTTTCACTTCTAGTCCCTAGACTTTGGTAATTATGTTATTTCTTACTTTTAGCATAATAAACCTTATTACAAGCTACATTATTCTTAACAAAATAAAGACTAATGACTAAATATAATAAAACCACATAATCGACACTTTTCTTGAACCTAACAATCTCCCCCTAAGGGTCGATTATTCTGGGCGTTCCCTTCGTGGTCCAAGTGGTCTTCCATTCACATACATCTCCCATCTTCTCATCTGGTTGCGATACTTCAATCTCACTTCAATTTCTTCTTCAAACAATTTCAAATACTCAACCTCATCTTCAGTAAGATCTCTTTGTTTATAGCCATACTTAACATCATTATTGTAACTCTTTAGACCTTCTAATACTCTATTTAGTGTTGCATCACAAAACTTATGAATCTCTGAATATCTCATCATCCTTTTCTCTTTCTTGCTATTCTTGTATATTATTCTATGCACAGGCTCATAGATGATGGAGAACATTTTGTGCTTTTCAATTCCTGGAAAAGATATTGTTGGTGTAGTAAAATTAACTTTTTGTTGATAACTTTCTATTCCAAGTTGAAAGTCATGCACTCTTTCTTATATCACTGAACTTCTGATGAAAACTGATAAAGACCACAGCAGACCTGTTTTTGCATAATCTGGTGCCTTGCCATTCATGATCAGCAAGTACATATCCTTAATATCATTCGTATTGAGATTCTTATAATCAGGCTCGGTAATTGACACTATGCACTCATTGCCTCTTCTTGCAACTATCTCTATGATGAACTTGTGTTCATGGCCCAGTTCCCAGTACGTCTTGATAACTTGAATGATCTTTGAATTCGAATAAACAACTTCCTTTGGTTTTCCAGGCTCTTTCTGCCTCTTTATGTAAAAGATCTTTGCATGAGGATTCTTCCAATGTTCAACACCATACCGAGCATAAGGATTAAATTTCTTTACACACTTATTCACCCATCTGGAAGTCTGTTCTTTGATATCAACATCATTGAAGATAATTGCAGGAAACTTGTGAAGTGACAACACTATCTTCTCAGGCCCTGAACTTCCTTTCTTTAAATATAAAAGATCTTGGTTTATCAGAGACAATGCTGGAGCTTCAGGATCTCTCTGATAGCTTTGAACTAAAGGTGTGGTATTTCATGGATGTGGAGAAGCAAAAATTTCCTTTCTGCTTTCCCAAACAATGTCACTCTTCAAGAAATTCTTCATTTGATCAATGTGATATTGATGCTCATCTCCAGAAGTGCATCTTTGTCTTAACATCTCATCAGCAATTTTCTTTAGCTCTGCCTTATTAATGGTCAGTGACACTTCTTCCATAATATCTTGTGATACTTGCTTGATTAGTATTTCATCATCATCTAAAGCATAAGACTCAGTCCAAAAATCATAATCATCTGTTTGCTCTTGATTCCTTAAAGACGATTGACCTTGTTCTTTTTCATTGACTTGTCTAGATGACTCTCCAGTCATATGTGCTTCATACTTAGATGTCTTCTGCAGCTTTGCACTATTCTCCCCCTCAAGATGAGCATCATTATGAGGATCGTCTTGATCTCTTGGGTGAACGACAGAAGTTCTACAAGTAGTATGAGGTACCTGAAATGTCTCAAACTTTATCTAAAGTGCCAGCCATAGTGCTATGTCTTGTTGCTGCAGCCGAGGATCGGATTTCATTGATAGATACAGTTGATATTGTTGTTCTGGAACAGATGATGTTTGTGGTTGAGCTGGATGAACATGAAGAATATGTCCATACATATAACTTCTTACATACGCATCAACCAGAGAAGGAATGTTAATATCAATTGCTTGTTGAATCTATGAGTAAATTTTAGCCTGTAATTTCCCACGCTCTTGTAACATAGCTTTAGCAATCATCTTATTTGTGTCTTCTTTATTCTGTTGCCTTTCCAAAAGCATCCCTTTTACAACATATATTGGAACTTAAACTTTAACCTGCTTAGGGACTTGCTGCTCGACTTGCTCCTTGATATGCTTATCTATTATAGTGGGTAGTGATTCAACCATTACTTCCTGGAGATGATCAACAGGAGTATCAAATGACTTCCTTGACAAGAACTTTGCCCTTAGATGTTATAACACCCGAATTTTTGACATATAGCAGCGAAAGCTAATATGGGGTATTATTTCATAATACAACTGTCATAATCATAGAAAACGACTTGAAAGAGACGTTTTTAAAAGATAAGTTATCATTCATTATTTCATCAGAGTTTTTCAAACAGAGGTCCCAAAATCTACATGAAAACATAAAGTTTGAATGATAACAGTTTAGCCATCTTCAAGTCCGTGCCACTCCGTGCCAAAAGATGTTCAGTTACCTGAGATAGACATGCAAAAAATCAACACAAAGGTTGAGTGAAATTCATAGGTTTATAGTAAACAGTTTTGAATACAAGCTCAATAGTGGGTTACGTTGTTATACACCCATAGTTTGTAATAATTGCAACACATACAATTATCATGAAAAATAGTATTATTTCCCTAAGCTCATGACACCGAGACCTTGAGATAATAAAAAATTACAAGAATTTTCCCCAACGGGTGCCTTTGCTAAACACCCGCATAGTGATTCAAATGAAGTGCATTTGGTTACCAGAAAGTATAGGTACACCAACAAGGAAGCTCAGTCCCAAATAGATCTATTCACAGCATTCGCGCTTACTCCAAAAAGTAATTAACGGTTCATGATAGTGGGGTCTTAATGGCAAAAGTAAGGACTTAGGCAATAATATATTAGGATAGCATACATTTGGAAAAATACTCGTATTCATGATTTATATCATGTATCCCCCTCGCGAGTTTATGAAAACATTAGAAGATTTAAAATATGAGGCTATGAATTCACATTAACAGTACAGGGAAATCCAATTGATGGCAAAAGTATATAAAATGAAAGTAACGGCTTCGTCACACAACCTGGGTAATATGTCAAGTCTTAGTTTGATTGGATATGTTTTATGTTATAATGAAATATCATTTTGATTGGATTTATTATGGAAGTATCGTATCACTGTTCGGGCCATCATAATTCAGAGGTCATGTAGTAAACGTTTGGGGAGCCAGGACACTTTAAATCGTAAATCCAGCAAACTCGTCAAAACGTATACCCAAATGAAAACCCCTCACATGAAGCTCCCTAGTAATGTGATACATTATAGTTTTAAGTTTCTTCAAAAGCTAGAATAATTTATATATATTTTTTTTATAATTAATAAAAATATAATATTTTATAAGTTTTCAAAATTGGCAATATATACCTTTGGTTTATAAACTTTTACAAGTTTAGTCCTTTATATAAAAAGTATATATA